>CM074954.1:20790575-20817168 GCA_037577455.1 Pangasius macronema
CCACCAGTGCGAAGAGTGAATACTTGTTATATTTTCCCTTGTCTTAATATTTTGATCTTGAGTGTGTGTGTGTGTGTGTGTGTGTGTTTGTATTTATATATATATATATATATATATATATATATATATATATATATATATACACTGATGTTTCTTTGACAATACAGTCTCTTTTTTATTAGACATATATACAGTATTACACTACAAGCACAAGGAAAATTTGTGTTTTCCTGAAAGTAAGAATTATATGCATTGACCAAATGGAAGCATCATGCAGTGACTGCTTCATCCTGCACAATCATCACATGTATTTTCAGATCCAGACCCATGCATAAAGTGGAGGTGAAAGCAAATCTTACAGTATAAAATTTTAATATTTTTATATTAATTCAGGGCCAATGTGTTTTTTTTGCAGAAAACGTCTCCAGGTTACATTTGTAACCATGGTTCCCCGAGGGAACGAGACGCTGCGTCAAAACGCTATGGGAACACCTTCCATGTGACCATGCTCTGAATCACATGTTCAATCCAACCAATGGATGGGTGAGATGTCACGGGTGGGGTGACGTAGCGACCCGGAAGCATAAAAGCCCGAGCGGTGAGCCCCGTGTTACCTTACTGGAATGAAGCAAGCGCAGCAGGGACGCCGGAAGTGTGGCACCAAGACTCAGTGTCTTGTTCCCTTGGGGAACCATGGTTACATACGTAACCTGGAGACGTTCCCCTTCAGGAACTCGAGCTGTGTCGAAACGCTGTGGGAACGAGTATACCCACTTACAAGTCCCTGCCCACAGAGGTGGCAAGCCTAAGGCACAAGGACAGATGAGCCAGGAGTGGCTCGCATATCCAGGCCATAAAACCTGGCGAACGTCAGGGGCGTGGACCAACCCACCACGTTGCAGATGTCCTGCAAGGACACACCTGCCAAGAAGGCCTTAGAACCCGCCACCGCTCGGGAAGAGTGAGCCTTGACCCCCAGTGGAGTGGGGAGATCAGAGGACTCGAAAGTCAGAGAAATGGATTCTACAATCCACCGGCTGAGGAAACCCCTTTTAGGGGGACCAAAGCACACAAGCAGTTGGTCTGCCTTTCTCCACAGGGCAGTTCTGTGGACGTACGCGTCCAGTGCTCGCACTGGACACATACAGTTGAACTTCCGATGGTCGGGCTCCCGAAAGGGAGGAGGGCAGAAGGCCTGCAGCACGACCGGACGTGGCGCCGAGGAGGGGACTTTCGGTAGGTAACCCACTCGGGGGTACAAGAATGCTTCGGCCAAACTGGGCGCAAAGTCTAAGTAGGAAGGGGCCACAGAGAGGGCCTGAAGAACCCCCACTCTCCTCAGAGAGGAAATAGCCAGAAGAAAGGCAGTTTTCAACGTCAAAAGATGGTCTGAAATCTCCTCTATAGGCTCGAAGGGGGGGTTACAGAGAGCCTCTAAAACCACTGCCAGGTCCCACAGAGGGACCCGGGATCGTACTGGAGCCTAAGCCCCAGCGCACCGCGGAGGAAACGTGTAACCAGGGGGAAGCTGCCCACTGACTGACCACCGAGAGGGGCGTGGTGGGCCGCAATGGCCGCCACGCAGGAATCTCCCAAGTGGAGCCGTCAGGAAAGGAAATCAGGTCCGAGAACCATACTCAGCCTGGCCAGAATGGGCCCACTAGTAGTAGGCGGATCCCGTCCCGGCGCACTCTCTCCAGAACTCCCGGGAGCAGAATGACCGGGGAAAAGCATACAGAGGCAGCCTCGGCCACGTCTGTACCATAGCATCCAGTCCTAGGGGAGCTGGGTGAGTTAGAGAGAACCAAAGGGGACAGTGCGATGTCTCCTGCATCGCAAACAGATCCACCTGGGCTCGGCCAAATAAATGCCATATTTGCTCCACCACCTTGGGGTGAAGCCTCCATTCCCCAGGCATCGGCCCCTGCCACAACAGGGCGTCTGCTCCCATATTGAGACAGCCAGGAATATAAGCTGTCCTCAGCGAGAGGAGTTTCCCCGGGGACCACACAAGGACCTGGAGCGCCAACCTGTAAAGGGGGCACGAACGCAGGCCTCCCTGGTGGTTGATGTAGTAGGCCACTGCCGTGTTGTCGGTGCGCACCAACACGTAATGACCTCTTTGGCCCGGGAAGCAGTGTTTCAGTGCTAGAAACATGGCCAGCATCTCCAGGCAGTTGATGTGCTAAGTGAGAGACGGCGGCCACTCCACAGACCGCGAGCTGAGCGGCCACACATGACCACTCCCCAACTGGTGAGAGACGCATCCATCACTAGCATTTTGCGGCGACCAGGAGCTCCCAGCACCGGGCTCTGAGACAAGAAGCCATGCTTCCTCCACATGTCTAGAGCACGCAGGCACTGCCTCATGACTCTGACCATTCGAAGCGGGTTTCCCCTCAAGGAGAACCCCCTGGTCTTGAGCCACCACTATATGGGCCTCATATAACAGGCCAAAGGGTATTATGATGGATGCTGCTGCCATCAAACCCAGCAGTTTCCGGAACTGCTTGACAGTGAGTGACCGGCCTTCCCTCACTCTCACGACTGCCGTGCAGATCGACTCTATCCGAGCAGGAGACAAGCATGCCTGTATCATGGAGGAATCCCACACCACGCCCAGCTAAGTGGTTCTCCGAACACTTTTGCACACTTTTCCCGGCGTTCAGTCCTAACCCCAACTCCTTCATGTGGGCAAGAACGACTTCTCGATGCCGAACCACCAATTGCTCTGATCGAGCTAGTATCAACCAATCGTTGATATAAATTAGTATGCAGAAGCCCTGGAGTTGCATAGGAGCCAGAGCAGCATCCACACACTTTGTGAAGGTGCGGGGTGAGAGTGCTAGGCCGAAAGGAAGAACCTGGTACTGGTAAGCTTCGCCCCCGAAAGCAAACCTCAGGAACCTCCTGTGTTGGGGAAGGATAGAGATATGGAAAAAATTCATCCTGAACTTCATTCGAGCGACTAAGAGGTTCAACTGCCGCAAGTCCAAAATGGGACGCAGCCCCCCATCCTTCTTGGGAACAATGAAGCACCGGCTGTAAAAGCTGGACTCTCTGACGAGAGGAGGGACCACCTCGATGGCCTCCTTCCTCAAGAGAGGGCACACTTCCTGTTCCATCACCAGAGCCTGCTAGGGGCCCACCAAGGTGGGAAGAACCCCGGAGAAACGAGACAGAGGAAAGCCGAACTGAATTCAGTAGCCCCTCTCTATGGTATGCAGGACCCACTAAGACACATTCGGCAGAAGTTTCCACGCTGCCAGAAAGCTCACTAAGGGGTTCAGCCTCTAGAGACTGACTTCTGACATGACAGAAGCGGCTAGCCTGGCGCCCTGGAGCGGCGAACCAACAGGGGACGATACTAGCCGCTCAACAAGCCTCCAAGGAGGCCGCGAGCCTCCCAGACCCGCTACGTTCCCGGGCGAGAACTGGGAGAAGCGCTCACCAGAGACCGCTGCGCCCTGAAGCACCGTAGGTGGCAGGGTTGGCAGACCGGCCTCCCGAGGGCACTAAGGCGAGACGGGCACCGTATAATGAGGTGCACACCATTCCGCCCTCGAAAGCCTTGAGCCAGAGACGTCAGGGCTTATTAGCCGCGGCCCTCTTTGACAAAAGGACGGTCCGCAGATCCGTCTTTGACTTAGAGGGACCCGGCCCAGATGTTTCTGTGCATCGAGATACGAGGAGGCAGCACGCCGGAGGGGGCTGCTCCCGCCCAGCAGCCCCAAGAGCTAGAGAGCAGCGGGGGAGGGGGGGAAGGTTACCACCAGCTCATCTGACCTCGGAACGATAAAGCACCGGCTGTAGAACCCGGACTCTCTATCGTGGAGAGGGACCACCTCAATGGTCTTCTCCCTCCAGAGAGAGTTTACTTCTTGTTCCATTACCAGAGCCTGCTCAGGCCCACCATAGTAGGAAGAACTCGCAAAAATGCGGTGCTAGAGAACGGAATGGTTTTGGTAGCCTCCCTCTACAGTATGCAGGACCTTTGAGACACATTCGGCAGAAGTTCCACGCTGCCAAATAGTCTACTAAGGGAATCAGTCTCTCAAGACTGACCTCTGGTGTAATGAGAGCAGCTAGCTCGGTGCCCTGAAGCGGCTAACCGGCAGGGAATGGCCGAACTGTCTGCTCTGTAACCCTCCGAAGCGGTTACAGAGGTTAAAGCGGTTAAAGCTGCTGCTTCTTCCCGGGGGGAAGAAACCGCAGAGCGTGCTTCCGAACCCAGAGAGTGGACCGTGGATCTGGAGGGTGAGGAAGAAGAAAGGGACTGGCCCGTCTCCATTCCCTCCGCCAGATCCTTTTGCGAGCCCTACGAGCATAACCGCCGCTCTGCCTCGGCAGAAGCGGGGCCGGCACCACGAGGCACGCGAGTGAAGGCTCCCCCTCGAAGAGAGCCTCACGGGAGCGGAGCACACGCAGTTCGGCAATACGCTCACAATGCGAGCAGCCGGCTCCCTCGAGAGCCGACTCAGCCGACAAACAATTGGACAAACAATATGACACAGAGCACTTGCTGAAAGACAGAAAGCTAATTCAGGGCTCGCCGCTCAGGCTTTTATGCTTCCGGGTTGCTACGTCACCCCGCCCATGATGTCTCACCCATCCATTGGTTGGATTGAACATGTGATTCAGAGCGCGATCATGCGGAAGGCATTCCCATAGCGTTTCGACACAGCTCGAGTTCCTGAAGGGGAACTGCCTTTGAGCACACACTCAACACCAGTTTATTTAGGCCTGAGTAATTGCTATATCAAAATGACTAAGTAATCATTCAGCCATTCTCTTTCACAAGAGTTATAGGCTTTTAATTCAAGAAGCTGGTGTAAAAAATAAAAATAAAAAACATTTTTCACAATAATTACAGTGTGAGGCACACCTTTCTGGCCAGTACTTGGAACCTTGTGGAAAGAGGTTTTAAAAAAAAATTAATGAAAAATGGGTGTGGGGTGGGATCTAAACTTTACCATATGAATTCTCCACAGCGCTATCATCTGCAAAACGTCTGGTGCCTGAAATGTTACCATAGTCAAATATGGGCCCTTCCAGCAGAGTCACAATATCCATCCGGTTCACTTTGGTCAACACAGCAGTCAGAGCATCTGCTGTGTGAAAAAGCACACACATATATTCTGGTGTACATATTTTATGCAAAATACATTGACCAGCACTTGCCTAAAACATTGTCTTTGATTGTGTCTTAAACATAACATCTTACACTGCTTCAATGAAATACACAATATCTACATGTAGTAAGAGTTCGAGTGAAAAAGAATGTACATCCCTAAAACAGAGGGGGAAAGAAAGAGAGGCTAAGACTCACTGGTTGCATTTTTTCCATCCCTGCTCACCCATTTCTTCAACAGCATGAAACTCTGGGCAGTCAGAGAGCTGGGGTTCTCCTTGCGGATGTGATTGATCTCATCCACTGAGAAATTCATTTCTCGTGCTAACTCTGCATCAGATCACAAACACATCATATTACTACACGCCACACCAAGATTGCAAAATACAAATCTTCCTGATATTCCAAACTAACTGAGCAGACCTATACAGCTCCCAAAAATATTCCCTTATTTCTGTGGGAAAATTCCTTATCTACCATGAAGTTATACTAGTGACTGAAAGAATGAATATGTGAAATAAGGTTGCATGCGAAATAACCCTCATCTATTACCCTTCTGTATGGTGCATTTCTATGTAGAATATGTAATGGTGCACTGCATTACCATACAGTGGATAAAAAAGTCTACCCACCCCTGTTAAACTGGCAGGTTTTTGCGATGTAAAAAAAAGAAACCAAGATAAATCATGTCAGAACTTTTTCCATGCTTAATGTGAAATTACAACAAATTACAACAAAATTTTTTAATGCAAAATTACAATTGCACACCCTTTTATAACTGGGGATGTGGCTGTGTTTAAAATGAAACAATCACATTCAATCTCATGTTCAAAAATTAAGTATCAGACAAATGTCATCAATTAAATTATTCTGATTAACCCCAAATAAAGACTAGCTGTTTCTTTAGGATCGATATCAGGTAAGGTATCGATCAGGAGGGAGGTACAAAAAATTTCCAAAACATAAGATGTACCATGGAACACTGAAGACCATCATCAACAAGTGGAGAAAATGAAGCACCACAGTGACATCACCAAGAATAGGATGTCCCTCCAAAATTTATAATAGGACAAGACAAAAACTTGTCCAATAATACCTGACAAGTACTGATTACTCTCTGCATGTGACAACAATCTCCCATATTCTTGTTGAGAGATGTCTGGGCTATGGGTTAGGTGGGCTAGATGAAAGCCCTTTCTAACAAAAAAACATCCAAGCTCAACTAAATCATTTTAAACTATGTGGCAAAATACGTTATGGTCTGATGAGCCCAATTCCAAAAGGTATAATAATTCCATAATTCCAAAAGGTATGTTCTGTGCAAAAAAAAGCACATCACCAAAAGCACATACACACAGTGAAGCATGGTGGTGGCAGCATCATGCTTTAGGGCTGCTTTTCTTGAGCCAGAACTGGGGCTCTTATCAAGGTGGAGGGAATCATGAATAGCTACGAATACCAGTTGATTTTAGTGCAAAACCTTCATGTGTCTGCTAGTAAGTTGAAGATGAAAATTAATTATACCTTTCAGCATGACAATGACCCACAGAATACATCCAAATCAACAAAGGATGGCTTAACCAAAAGAAGATCAATGTTTTTGAGTGGCCTAGCCAGAGCCCAGATCTGAATCCAACTAAAAATCTGTGGGTGGGTCCTGAAGTGGGCTATGCACAGGAGATGCCTTTACAATTTGAAAGATCTAGAATATTTTGATAAAAAATAGTGAGAAAGTATCAAGATCAAATGTCAAGATGTGCCATGCTGATAGACTCTTAGCCAAAAAGACTGACTGGTGTAAACAAAAGGTGCTTCAAAAATGTATTAGTTTAGGGGTGTGCATGCTTATACAGCTAGGTTATTGTAAGTTTCTTAGTTTTCCTATTTTTCCCTAAAATGTTTCATATAGGGGGTGGAAGAAGTTCTGACATGATTTATCTTGGTTTCATTTTTTTTATGTCACAAAATTCCGGCGCATACGCGAGCATGCAGCAGCTTGCTACAGTTGCTTGCCTTCTTTTTTGTAATTTACCTATTATTTCTTTATCTTTCTCTTTTAAATTTTTATTGGTAACTAGTAATAAGCTTTTCCCTCTCTAATCATGCGATCTGAGAGAGTTTTTGTCTTAAGTTTCGCCACGGGACTTCTGTTTTCAACTCTCTGAGTGACCGGCGTGCAGCAACATGGCTCTTTTGTTTACACCAGAAATCAGCTGATTGCATTGCAACCGGCTGGCATTTTTGATTCATCATTGTATTGGACCTTAAACACCCCTAAACATCCCCCTCGAGATACAAAGGAGGACAGTGAGAGGATGCAGAGGAGGAAGAAAACAGCAGAGAGGAAAAGTTGAGCGGAGCCAAACAGTGCACAAAGTGAAGGCGAGGAAATATAAACTGTATCTCCCATCTCTCATTATGGGTAATGTGAAGTCGCTGGACAATAAGATGGACAAGCTGACAGCTCTAGTAAGAAGGGAGAACATCTTTTGAGAGTGCAGTCTGATGTGTTTTACGGAGACTTGGCTACATGATGGCATACCCGATTCCAGCATTAATATAGACGGCTTCAGTGCAGTGCGAGGAGACCGGAGACGAGAGGAGTGTGGTAAGAGGAGAGGAGGAGGACTGGCTGTTTATATTAACAACATGTGGTGCCATCCAGGTCACGTAACTATGAAAGAGCGTGTTTGCAACCCCAACATTGAACTTTTAGCTGTAGGGCTTCACCCATACTACATGCCCAGGGAGTTCTCTCACACCATTTTAGTCACCGTCTACATTCCTCCATCCGCTAATGCTGAGGAAGCATTTGATCTCATACACTCAGTCACTGCCAAACTCCAGACCCACCACCCAGACTCCTTGTACATCATCTCCGAAGACTTCAATCAAGCGTCCCTCACGAAAACACTTCCCACCTTCACTCAGTATGTGGATTGTCACACCAGAGGTGTCAGGACCCTAGACTTGATGTATTCAAATGTTAAAGGGGCCTACAGCTCTTCAGCACTCCCCCTGCTAGGCAGGTCAGATCACAACCTGATCCATCTCCTTCCAACATACAAACCCCTGGTTCAGAGGCAACCTGCTACTGTCAGGAAAGTGAGGAAATGGTCTGAAGAAGCCAATACTGCCCTGCAGGAGGGCTTTGAGTCTACAAACTGGGAGATGCTCTGTGAGCCACAGGGCAAGGACATTGACCAACTGACTGACTGCATCACAGAATCAATCAATTTCTGTGTCAACATCTGCATGCCCCTGAAAACTATCCATTGATTCCCTAACAATAAACCCTGGGTCACCAAGAACATTAAAGCTGCTCTCAATGATTAAAAAGAAGGCTTTTAGAACTGGTGATAGGGAGGATGCTAAGAGGTCTCAAAGACTGCTTTCTGTCAAGATAAGAGATGGGAAGGAGAAGAGGAAATTGGAAAATAGCCTGCAACAAAATAACCTGAGGGTGGTGTGGAGAGGCATGAGGGCCATCACTGGCTACAAGACTGGCAGCCAGGTTTTGGATGGCAATACAGACCTTGCTAATGGGCTTAACATTTTCTTCAATAGATTTGAAGCCTCAAATGCACCCCTCCTACAGCTTCACTACACATTCACCAGTCCATCCCCCTCATGTAGTGGCCACTATGCCAGATTGCTCTGGAACCATCACCATCTCAGAGGATCAATTGAGCAGGCTTAGCCCCACAAAGGCTGCGGGCCCTGATGAAATCAGCCCAAGAATACTGAAAGCCTGTGCCCAGCAACTTTGTGGCGTGCTACAATGCTACAATCTTTAACCTGAGCCTACAGCTAGAGGGTCCCGTTGCTATGGAAAACATCTTGCTTAGTGCTGGTACCAAAATTAGCACGGCCCTGTGTCCCCAATGACTACAGGCCAGTAGTGCTGACCTCTCACCTAATGAAAGCTTCCTGGATCCGTTACAGTTTGCCTACCAGCCTCAACTTGGAGGGAATGATGCCATTGTCCACCTGCTCCATCGAACCTATACTCACCTAGAGAAAACTGGGAGCTCTGTGAGGTTTATGTTTTTTGACTTTAACACCATCAGCCCCCCCCTACTGGAGGAGAAGTTGAAGAACATGCAGGTATACACTCCTCTGGTCTCTTGGATTATGGACTACCTCACTGGCTGCCCCCAGTATGTCCGCATACAGAACTGTGTGTCCGACACTGTGATCTGCAGCACCGGTGCTCCTCAGGGGACAGTTCTTTTTCCCTTCCTCTTTACCCTGTATACATCTGATTTTAGTTACAACTCTGAATCCTGCCACATTCAGAAGTTCTCTGATGACTCTGTGGTTGTTGGATGTATTCAGGGTGGAGACACCTCAGAATATCAGACAGTGGTGGACAACTTTGTTACCTGGTGTGAGCTCAATCACCTACAGCTCAATGTCAGGAAAACAAAGGAACTTGTGGTGGACTTTAGAAAATCCAGGACCCCTGTCACTCCTTTGTCTGTCCATGGTGAGGAAGTTGAGATTGTTGCGGATTACAAATACCTGGGAGTCCATATAGACAACAAACTGGACTGGTCATCAAACTCAACAGCACTATTCAAGAAAGACCAGAGCAGGCTGTATTTTCTGAGGAGGCTCAGGTCTTTAAATGTCTGCAACACCATGCTGCAGATGTTCTATGAGGCTGTGGTGTCTAGTGTCATTTTCTATGCAGTGGTCTGTTGGGGAAGTAGCATGAAGATGGCAGACAGAAATAAACTGTACAAACTAATCAGGAGGGCTAGCTCTGTACTTGGCATGGAGCTGGACCCTGTTCACATTGTGACTGAGAGAAGGATGTTGTCAAAAGTCCACGCAATCCTGGACAACGCTTCTCATCCACTACACAGTGTGCTGGTCAACCAGAGGAGCACTTTCAGCCAGAGACTGATCACTGCCAAATGTTCCACTGAGTGCTTCAGAAGATCCTTTATCCCTGTGGCCATCAAGCTGTACAACTCCTCTCTATAATTGCTGGTACTTTCATGTTCAATTCATGTGCAATAAGACTTTAATGTGTGTTACAACCCTGTGTTTCTGTCATTTCTCTGTCTGTTCTGTCTGTGCCTGTGGTCTGCCTAAGAAACAACATCTGATTGGCTACTACAGGCTGTTTCATGCTGACTCCTGATTGGTACACAACATGTTAAAGGCTCATGACATCGCTTCCTTGGGAGCCATTTTCTTTGTGTTCTGAGCAGGTGATTTGGTGTAGTGCAGATTTTGTGTCAGAGTTTGTTGTTAGAGATTTGTGTGGTTGTGAGTACAGTTTTTGTGTTTTTGAGTTGTTGAGTGCTGTAACCAAGAGGATCTGTTGATATTTGACCCATTTGCATGTTTGACCCTGACCTTGGTTTCCCCTTGCAACTTGTTTGCGCACCTGTAAATATTTTGTACAAATTGTAAATATTGTAAATTGGGATAGTAAGGAGTCTGACACCATTTCTTTTGTAACCTTTGGTCTCTGTTTTGGGTTAGGTAGTGAAGGGTAGTAATTGTGTTTTCTTTTCTTTTTTTTGAACAGGTAAGGCAGAGGTCTTTAACCTAAGAACTTTTGGTTTGTTATTTTGGCCTTGTCAGCTCCCGAACTAAACTCCCAATAAACTAATCTTTTTTGAAATTTTGTTGTCCGTACAAGTCCTTTCATGTTGCGCCTTTTCCCCTAGACGGGCGTAACACATGCAATACAAATTTATTATTACTGCCTATTTATTAATACTTAGATTAGTGTGCAATATAGACTACATACCTGACTGTACTTAATTACCGATGGACACTGGACTTATCATACTCAGCATTTACATCATTATGGGTATGTTTCACTACGCATTTTTAATTTATTGATTTACTTTTTTTATATACTGTATAGGTATAATTTTTTTTTGTTATTTTATTTTATTTTTTCTTCTTTCATTCTTTTTTTTCTTTCTTCTTGAGAGCAATTGTAACATGGCAAAGCAATTTCTACCTGGGATTGATAAAGTTCTTTGAATCTTGAATCTTGAAAAACCTGCCATTTTAAGAGGGGTGTGTTGACTTTTTATATCTATTGTATATAGACAAGACAGAGAGCAGAGTAACACCTAAGGCCCAAAACTCTGTTGATATCTAAATATTCTAATTCCCTGTTAACTATCCATAAGTCACAATGGATTAGAATATTTAGACATCAACATGTGTTTTGAGCCATAGATGGTACTCTGCCTTCCAGCCTATCTATAAAGCTATTTTCTATTTTCTATTATTTGTTCCTGTAATCGGGTGTAATTCAATGATGTCAAACTCATTGAATTTATCAACACTTATATACACAACAAAGCATAATAACATACATTTTTATATTAAATCCCCATCATTGTTTACACATTTCTACAGTGCTATTTAAGGAGGATGGTACAAGAGATTTTTTTTAAGTTAAACATTCCATGAAATCTCACCAGTCCAGCTAAGTCCCAGATGATCAGCCACAATGGCCATGCGAAGGTCTGTTCTCTCACATGGGCTCTGTGGACCTGAGAAGCATCATAAATTTTATAATGAAAACACTAATAATTTAGGACTAATTAACTAATCATTTAAACCTAAAGAAATATATTTAGCTGCAGCCTTTTCTGCAGAAATGCAGCTCTTTGAGATACAGTCAGGTCCATAAGTATTTGGACAGTGACACAGTTTTCATAAATTTTCCTCTGTACACCACCACAATGGATTTAAAATGAAGCAGTCATGATGTTATTGAATTGTAGAATTTCAGCTTTAATTCAAGGGGATTAACAAACCTATTATATTAGCCGTTTATTAATTGCACCCAATTTTTACATATTATCCTTTTTCACTGGCACAACGGTACTTGAAAAATTGACTGATAAGCAGTTTCATGGCCCTGTGTGGCCTTTTCCTTGTTATTTCATGACAAATTAAGGAGATATAAGGTCTGAAGTTGATTTCAAGTGTTGAATTTGAATTTGATAGCTGTTCATGGGAACTCTCAATATGTGGTCCAAAGAGGTGTCGATGCAAGTGAATGAGGCCATCATTAGGCTGAAAAAGCCTGACCAGTTCTGGTACAAGGTTAACTAAAGCATACCACATCATCTGTCAAACATGGTGGAGACAGTGTTATGACTGCAAGTTGAACTGGGTCACTGGTGTTTTTTGATGACGTGACTGCTGATAAAAGTAGCAGGATGAATTCTGAAGCATAGAGAGCTATATGTTCTGCTCAGATTCAGTCAAATGCTGCAAAACTAAGAGAACGGCACATCACAATACAGGTGGATAATGACCCAAAACATATCGCAAAAGCAAGTATGCCCAAGGCTTTCTTAAGGCGAAGTAATTGTAAACGTTCTTAAATGTCCGATGACCTTAATCCAAGACAAAATTGAAGGCGGAAAGACCCAAAAACCAGCAGCAACTGAAAGTGGCTGCAGTAAAGTCCTAGTGAAGCATCTCAAAGGAGGAAACTCAGCATTTGTTGATATCCATGGGTTCCAGACTTCAGGCAGTCATTGTCTCCAAAGGATTTGCATCCAAGTATTAAAAATAATCCTAATATTTATGATTGTTAGTTTGTCCAACTAATTTTGAGCCTGTGAAAATGGAGGGACTAAAATAAAAAATGGCCATAATTCTCCAACTGTTAATGCATTATTTTTATTAAACCACTTTGAATTAAAGCTGAAAGTCTACACTTCAATCAAAAAAAAATCTAGATTGCTTCATTTCAAATCCATTGTGGTGGTATACAGAGGCAAAATTACAAAAATAGTATCACTGTCCAAATACACATGGACCTGACTGAATATTAAAATGGAATTCTGGCATGAAACTAGACTTTTTGTCAAACTAGCATTTTTCATAATAACATATTATTATAACCAGCATTAAGTATGTAATGATTAGTGGTATAGCATTCTTGTGAAGAAGGAAAGGAAGGGCTCATGTGAGTACTATCAATTACAATATCTTAGTGCAAACAGTAATTAGAAAAATACTTTTCTTTGTGCACCATTGCTGTCAGAATAAGTGTGCAACGTTTTGTTAGTACATATTAGGACAATCACACATGTTTAGATGTAGTGTTCCTTTAAGTATGATCAGAAATCTATTATTTCAAATTGGTACAATTGGTACAGGAATATAATACTGAGGCTGAAATATACTAATAATATACGAGTGTGGTAAGTAAAGGAACTGCACACAAAATATAGTTAACCTGTGTGCCTAAATATGCCAGACAATAATAATAATAATAATAATAATAATAATAATAATAATAATGTTTTATTTATATAGTGCCTTTCCACTGCTCGAGGACATTTTACATTTAAAACTTCTGTTTATATACATTGCAGAATCTATGTACAAAATAATTTTGACATGCATGCAATAAACTAAAAGATATGTAATTTTTCATACATTAAAATTGTGACTTTTGAGATGAGGAATTAAGCATGCAGGAAATCTAGCATTCTACTAACAGTAAAAGTAAATACTGAAAAGTTCAGTTTCTGATTGCAATCTTTGCACACACAGGTGAGTGGGCCCCCTCCCCCCTAACATGCTATACCAACCTTTACATGTTGGGAGGGAGAAAAGGGGAATTTTGACAAGTACAGTATACTCAACAGTACAGAAATTAGAGAATGACAAGAATGACTGCTACTATTCACACCACAGGCAATCTGGTCAATCAATCACAATGGCTCATGCAACTAAAGATCAAGAAGTTTTTAATAAAGTTTTACAAACTAGGCTTGATCTCCGTGATGTGGGGCAACCTGCAAACCCCTGTGCCCCTATTGCCCTCCTTCCCTCCTCCTGTCCTTCTACTTCTCCTCCTTTCAGCAGACCATGTGACCTTTGACCTTATGGGTGTGCCCCCTTGGGAGGACCCATCAGAGAGGGAGGGCTGTGACTGGGAGGGGTCCGACAGGGAGGTACATCGTGATGTGCTGCTGTCCTTCTCCAACTGCTCTGCCTGCGTCTGTTTCTCCTTGTCTGAAAGGTGCTCCGTCACTTTTGCTGCTTCCATACTAATGTTCTGAAGAAACTTAATGGATTTCCTACAGAGCCCACTTATGTTGGTTCGGTCTGCCTCACCTGAGCAATTTTGTATAGTCTCTGATGACCTGTCACTGGTTGGCAGCTGAGATGAAACTACTTTTCTAACTACCCTTTCTGCCTCCAAAAGCTTTCCTAACTTGGGCCCTACAGCAGAGCTAACTGCGCTATTCCTTTTGATATCTTTGACTGGAATTCTAGATCTGGGCTTTATATTAACAGAATCACATTTTCTGGTGTCAGGTTTAACAACCTGTTGAGATATCTGTTTACTTGAATTATGTGTGTTAAAGCTAAATCCTGCAATTTTGACTGGAAGCCTAGACTTGGGCTGACATTTTATCTCTAACTCTTTTTGAGAGTCTGCTTTCCACTGAAGAGTCTGAGTATTAGATTTGTCCTTTACTAACACCAAGGAAGTCCTACAGAAATGAGCTTCTACCCGACTGGCTTTCTGCAGGGTGGGTTCTGAGGATGATTGGAGATTAAACACTACGCTACCACCATGGATGTAATTAGCCTGGACACTGCAAGCTTCTAGGTTATTGTTGTTATTGGAGTTCTCTGAAGGGCAATCTTTCCTGTCAGAATCAGAGCATGTGCTACCAAACTGGCAGTAGTTTATATGAGTTTCCAAATTATCATGCTCCAGCATCTGACTTGCTGAGGATTCTGTCCTAAAATCAGTCCGGTCGGCAGAGTCTTTCTTTATGGTTATGGAAGCTGCAATTCCCATCTTTATTGGGATGTGAAATTTAGGGTTGACCTTGGAGGCTGTGACAGTGCAAGAGGTGGTTTCCCCTACAATATCAGTGCATGAAGATGCATCCAGGCAGCCAGTGATGCCCTGAGTTGGACAGTTTCTGGATGGTGTAATGTTTGTTGTGGCCTCTACCATTCCCTCTACAGATCTCCCCCCAGCCTTTGATTGGGAAGCACTTGCCACCACACTCTTGCCCCTTTTTCCCTTGTTCCCTGTCTTCCCTTTTGCAGTATGCTCACCAATCTGAAAAAACTGAAGTCTCTCTTCAACAAAGTCCCGCTTGCTCATGTCAATAGCACCACTGCGGGTCATCTCAAACATCTTGCCCTCATGGAAGGGAAAGGGGTTAGGCTCGCTACTTGGAGTGCTGTCATCAGTTGGTGTTCGAGCTGGAGTGGTGTCTGGTGTAGTAGCTTGTGATTTGTCCTCCACCAATAAACCAAAATATTTGGGATCTTCATCTTTGCTTTTGGCCTCAAATACTTCTTCCTCTCCTTCTTTGTTTGACCATGGATCAAAGTCCAAGCCTTTAGTGGCCACAGTTTTGAAAGTAGAATGTAATTCCTCCTCAAGCTTGTAGCTGAAATAGCTACCTGCAAACTCCTGTCTATCAGGATGTCTTCCCTCCAAAGAGTAGATCTTGCATTGGTCTTTACCACTTTCTGTATTTTTGTACAAGTTGCTTTTAGATTTTGCATTTTCTCCAAAATCATTATTGCTTTCTTTTCTAACCTCCAGTTTGGTCTGGCTGAAGGAGCAATTACCTGTCTTTCCATCATTTGAAAGGCTTGATGTTTTGAAGTCACTCAACCCATCATCCTCATCCTGCAGGTCATACCCATCCAGAGAGTCTATCTCCGTGGCATCAGTGTCCTGTGAAAACTCAGCTGTTGTTGCTATAGAGCAGTCAGTGACAGACTGATCATTGCTATTTTGCTCATCCTCCTCATCTCCCTTAATGACACCATTTATACTTTGTGACTCTTTATGATGGGAGCCATTTCTGTCTGGGTTTCTAAGCTTGACACATTTTTTACCATTCTGAGTCATTTTGAAGTTGTACTTCTTGAGAGGAATGGGCTGAATGACAGACTCATCATCACTGGAATCATTATCAGCCCCAGGTGGGACAGGAGATAGTGGATGGATTTGAATCACAGGCTCTGCAAAAAGGTGTCTGTCATGCTCCTCTTGAAGATTCGCCTCCATCATCTCTGTGTCTGCCTCATAAGGAGGTGAGTCCTTCTTCAGTTCCATCTGGTCAGACCATTGAGTGTCTTGGATTGGAAGTGGTGGAAACTCAAAGTATGCTACCTGTTTGTCTTTGACTCTTTTTTCAGGTGGCTCATGGTTCCCTTTGGAGAATTCTGGTGGAATTTTAACAGCTTTGGCATTCTCTGCTGGTACTTCCCTGAAAATAAAGGTCTTGGGTTGCTCCTCTTCCTCTGACTCATCTGAAACTGGGCTAGGTTCACCTGCCACAGAAACAATTACAGTGTCTGGTGCTCTAGAATTCAAGTCATAGCTAACCTCTTCAGAGCTGGGGGTCTCAGGAGTAATGGAACTTCTTCCAGAACTGATTACATGCTCTAGTGTGTCATCCTCTGGGTTCCCCTGAGGTGAAGGCTGCTGTCTCCATTTAACAGTATAAAACACTTCCCTTTCCTCATGCATTTTTTGGCTGTCATGGCTAACAACTTTTTTGTAGGTGCTAGGTTGTCCAGTGGCTGTCTCTTTCCCATAATGCTTGTCCACTGGAATGCTAACATAAACTGGTAAAGGTTTGATATCTGCTGTGACACTTGGAGTCATTCTCTCTGTATACTCAATTTCTTCACTGTCAACACCATTGCAGAATACATTAACACTTCCTAGTGACAACATATCACTGGATGAATTATTTGCATCACAACTACAGTGCTTTCTTCTAGCTAATGGTGGTATGAGTGACCTTGCTCTGTCAGGTTTAACAGATGAATCTAGCTTTAATGTACTTTCATTATGGTCTACAAAACTGGATGAAACCCTAACAGGAACGTACAATTTTGACTTTTTTTTAAGAGAACCACTATATTTTTCAATACTGGCAGGATTTTCCTGAATCTGTAGCTCAGTATATATGATCTTTTTGGTTGTTTCTTCTTTGGTTAACTTATCACGTCTTTCACTGTCAACCAAAGTGTTTTCTTCAAGTGTATAGGATATTTTTGACTTCTGGGATTTATGGTGTCCACTGCCATGACTTCCCTGAGTTGTGTCAACCCTGTCTTTGCTGTGTAAACTTTTGTGGTGTTTGGGAGTGGTGTTGTCACACACATTATATAATTGAGCTTTTCTGACATTATAAATTTGCCTCCTTTCATTATCTAGAACTGCCTTTGGGCAATGCTCACCTGGATCTGTTGGATTTGAGAGATTCCCTCCAGCAAACACCTGATAGATGGGTAGTTTATTTTCCTGCAGCTTCTTTACTAGTGGACCAGATGTTTGACCACATTGAGTCACCATTAAGTCTTGCTTTTTAGCCTCAGCTTCAAATTTCATTCTAACTGAGCTAACCTTAGATGTTGATGGCTTGAAACATTTAGAGGATTTATTTGCACTACTTGCTAAGGAGTAGTCCCCTAGTTTTCTGTTATCATCACTGTATTGAATTGAAACATATCCCTTTGTGCTACTTGGAAGGATCGTACACTTCCTATCATGAGAACCATGTCTGTCTCTAAACCTTTCTCTGTTCCACTGTTCTCCACTGCCACAATTCTTCAGGACTGTTGTCTCTTGGCTGCTGCAGGTAGAACTGGGCACAGACTGGGCTTCTTGAATATTTGGCCTATGATTTTTCCTCTCAGGGGTCTGGAGCTCATCCTTCAGTTTCTCTGTTTTATCCCGGAAGAACCATGAGACCTCACTAAGTTTTTCCTCAGCTTCTTTGACAGTTTTATCTACCCTTTCCTCAAATTTACATTTCTCTGTACTTCCTCCCTGCCTGTCCTCAGATACTCCTGTCCAAATGGACTTCTTTTGACTAGCAGGATCTGAGGCATATTGCAGTAGAGCTAGATTATCACAATTTTCATTGTCATCTAAGACACATGTTTTATCTGGTTTAAGCATGACGTATCTCACTGAGCCACCATGTGTTCTCATTTCATAATAATGAGACCTTTCAGTCAAAGGTTCATCTGAGTCAGAATATGAAGAGTTGAACTTCTCAGTAAATAGCATTTTATCCATAATTTTATTTGACTCTCTTCTCATAATTGATGAATCTTCTTCAGGGTACTCCACTGAATGTGGTCTTTGTAATTTTAGAGTTTTGCATAAGTCTTTCGTCATTGAGCGAACAGTGGTGGTCCTGGCATCATCTTCCTTTAAGAAAGGGGGGATTACTTTCTCCACTTCCTCTCTGTTTTGAAGCTCATTCTTGCTGCTGCTACTTTGATAAATATATATTTCTTTCTCAGGGTGATTTTTGGTTTCCATTATGATGACCTCTGTAGGTTCAGTTTTATTTCCTTTTTCAATATGAACCTCAATAATGTGTTCCACTTTGGGCTTTAAGTCTTTGTTCAGAGGTCTTTGTGGTTCTTTCCATCCCTCATTGCTGCCCTGATGCTCAAATAGGCCAGTTAACTCTCTGGAGGGATGTCGGCCAGACTGCAACGATTTCATAATGGTCTCTTCAAATCTCTCTGAGGCTGTCTTACTTGCCGGTTTGTGATATAACATTCGGGTGGTGGTTGTTATGTGAGTCTCCTCTTTAAGTCGCATGCCTTTACACATGATGTCTTCCTCAGGACTGGAGCTGGCTTGGCAAGTTTTTACTCTATCTTTATGGCCACTAGGTAATCTGAACTCTGTGTCAGTGCATTGGGCTAGAGAATTTGCCATTTTAACCTCATCCACTACAGGCTCATTGGTGACCTCTGGAGGCCTGTAACACCGTATGACATGTACAGTTTCAGTTCGTGTTTCAGTGATAACTGGTGAGATTTCCTGAAAGGGAGCTGTGAGCCTCATGCTGTCAGCACTCTGTGGAGCTGAGGGTGTCTTCTCACTCCGAGTCTCAAACCCACTGTCTGACAGGGGACTTTTATCTTGATCATGAGAGACATCATCTGACTCTAGAATGGCTTCTGTACCAAATAATGCATTTGCTAACTTAGATAGTGCTTTCTCTGATGGTGAAGTGCACATTATCAATGAGGGCATTTTGAGCTTGCTTTCTTGAGCTGCCATAGCAGGCTTTAATACACGTTTAACTTTTTCCTTTCTCTCTCTCCTGGTCTCTTCATTCCTCTGTGATGCTCTTTCAGTTTTTGATAAGGAATGTGTGGCAGTGTCATTGGTTAGATAGTCAACCACTTTTGCCAGGTTAAAATCTCTGTCAGTCATAACTCTTGTTTTGACCTGAGGTGCTACTGTCTCATATCGAGGGGGGCATCTCCATCCATTTTGTTGGTTATTATCAATGTCATCCTCTAAATCTTCAGCTTTGCTACCTTTCTTGTATTTTTTACTCTTCTTCAGAATATCATTGGTTAGTATCTCACTAACTTTAACTAAGTCTTGTTTGACTTTCTCTATAATCTTGTATGCTTCCTCATCATCCATTTTATGTTCCTTATTTGAGTTAGACTGGAAGCCTTTGGAGCATGTATCAGTTTGCAAAATAGCTGACATTCTGATTAAATCTTCCTTCATTTCATGCACATCCTTCAGTATGTCCTGGCTGTTTGACAGAGGGTATGAGGAGGTGGCAGGGGACATGAATGGGAAAGTTTTACCAGGGGACGGAATTCTGGCAGATGTAGACTGAATTTGAGCAATAGCCTCTGGGGCCATAGCTTTTCTGGGGGACAAGAGTGCTGCTGTTGATTTGGAGATGTTAGGAAGCTTTTTAAACTGCTGTTCTGGCAAAACATTTATAACTGAATAAACAGGCACTGCAGCTGTGACAGAAGTGGTAGAATTGGGGGGAGGGCTAAGAGAATCATAGAAAGAACCTGAAGACTGAATAGACTGATATGTGGAGGGTGGAGAGGCCTTGAGTTTTTCATAGCTTGCAGAGCAGGAGTTTAGTGTCCTCTCTACTTCATTAAAAGCAGCATTGACACTGGTTGTGGCAGCGAATGTTGTAGCCTGTATCCTCTCTTGTAGGCTGCCAGACACAAGAAAGTTGCGTGAGGGGGAGTGATATTTAGTTGGAGAGCTATGACAGCTGGATGTATCAGTTGTTGTTTTGACTGTGGTCAAGCTTGAGAATGTTTTAATGGGGGAAGCAGTTGTTGGAACATTTGAAGTATTGGGAGATTTATATGAAAACATTGAGCTATTTGAGCTTTTCAGAGAAGACATAGGTGAAGCAGGCGGAGTCCTAGTGATAAAGGGTTTCTCCAGCAGTGAGCCTCCAGCTGGGAGTAGAGAAGTTCTGGCTGAAAGGGATGGCAGGGCTTTTACAGAGACAGAATCAGGGATGTTTTTTACTGGAGATGATAAAGGGGTCAAAGATGCCTGAACTAGGTTTTGGTCCTGTTGCTCAACTTTCTTTTGTGGGGAAGAGAAAGCTCTGTAGCGTATTGGTAATGCAACATTACTGACAGACTTGATAGGAGGTGTAAATGAGCCTCTGATGACTGTTCTGATGGGGATGTCAGAGTTTTCTGACAACCCAGACCTCAGTGGTGAGGCAGATGGAGTGTTGGAGGATGAGCTAGAGATAGAGACAAATCTTGACTTGGCTTGGCCACTGGCATTAGCAACTGGGCTGGTTACCCAAGCCTGGTATTGGTGTGTCATAAAAGCAGGCTTGTTGGAATAGCCAGAAGTCTGTGATGTGGTTTTCAGAGCAGTGTTTCCTCTTTTGGTCTTTTCTATCACAAGTATATTAATAAATTTAAAATGAAATAAAAAAAAAAAGAAAGAAAACAGAGAAGAAAAAGGTTTAGTTATCAAGTCGGATTTATCAGGGCCATTATGGATAATGGAAGTATTGTATATTAAGTATCAGTGTTTGTAGATGTTTGTAGATGATTGTGACAAAAATTGATTGTTTATGAAAAACAATATAAATAAACACAAATATCGCAAACATTAGGGCAGGCTCATACAAATGCCACTACACATACAAGCAGTCCAGTAATGCACCAAACTATATAGTTTACACAGAATGGTGTAACAAACAAAAAACAACCAGTGAATGGCAGTTCTGTGGACAGAAATGCCTTGCTGATAAGAGATGTCAGACAGATGAGAAAATGGCCAGACTATTTCAGAGTGAGAGGAAGGCTATAATAACTAGTCTTTGCAACCGTGCTGAGCAGAAAAGCATCTCAGAACACATAATATGTCAAAATTTTGAGGTGAATAGGCTACAACAGCAGAAAAAAACATAAGGATCCACTGCTGCCAGCCAAAAACAGGATTCTAAGGCTACACTAGGCAGTTTCACTGAAACTGATCAGTTCAAGATTCTAAAAAAAAAAAAAAAAAAAAAAAAACATTGACAGAATATAGATATTTTGCCAAATGTGCTCTTTTTTGTTGATTTTGGCTGGAAATAGCATGTCTTTATTCAACAAAGGGTAAAAAAATAAATTAATAAAACATAATGCTGGTTCAGGAAACATGCAAGACATAAATCTTTGAACAGAGAATGGATATGAAATAATAGAAACTCATGAGTGTGTCCAAACCAAAAAAGCGGGATGACAACATATGCAAAGTACCAAAATATGGTGTAATATACACTCACTGGGCACTTTATTAGGAACACCTGTACACCTAATCATTCATGCAATTACTTAATCAGCCAATTGTGTGGCTGCAGTGCAAGGCGCAAAATCGTGCAGATATCAGCCAGCAGCTTCGGGTAATGTTCACATTAACCATCAGAAATGGGCAAAAATGTGATCTCAGTAATTTTGACCATGGCATGATTGTTGGTGCCAGACAGTCTGATTTGACTATTTCTATAACTGCTTATCTCCTGGGATTTTCAGTCAACAGTCTCTAGAGTTTACTCTAGAGGGAGGTCAATGGAGAATGGCCAGACTGGTTAGAGCTGATAGAAAGGCTAGAGTAACTCAGATAACCACTGTATGCAATTGTGGTGAGCAGAAAAGCATTTTAGAATGCAAAACTTATTGAACCTTGAGGTGGATGGGCTCAACAGCAGAAGACCATGTCAGGGTTCCACTTCTGTCAGCCAAGAACAGAAAGCTGAGGCTACAGTGGGCACAGGCTCACCAAAACTGGACAGTTGAAGACTGGAAAAACATAGCAAGTGTTCTTCAGTGGCCTTCCCAGTCACCGGATCTGAATCCAATAGAACACCTTTAGGATGTGGTAGAATGGGAGATTCGCAGCATGAAAGAGCACCTGAAATATCTGCAGGAATTATGTGACGCAACCATGAATCATGTCAACATGGACCAGAATCTCAAAGGAATGTTTCCAACAGCTTGTGGAATCTATGCCATGAAGAATTGAGGTTGTTTTGAGAGCAAAGGGAGGCCCTACACAGTATTAGTATAGTGTCCTAATAAAGTGTTCAGTAAGTGTATACTGACACTATTTATTTGAACATATTTGAACTTTATCAAATCATTTTAACTAAATGGCAAAACAGTTAATACTTCATCTATAGTAGAATTCAAAATTATCCACAGAAAATTATGACTCACTGGACATGGGATCAGACAGACAGCTGAAGCGCTGTCGTAATGCTAATGAAGCAATGATATGACGTCGATCTTTCTCATTCTGTAAACAGAATGTAAAAAAAAGCCATAAATAAAAGGTAAAAGCTTTCTAAAGTTTCTAATTAGCAAATAATATGTAAGTTGTATGTATACAGTATATCAGTGAAATATTGAAGAGAAAGTTCAACAAATCACATAAATGTTATTTTAGAATAGTGTGTCTAGTGTAAAATCACATTTTTGGGGCAAGCAGATCTGCTTGTTGTGCAGTTTATTAAATAAGTGTAAGTTGTCTTAATAACACAGTGTTCAGAAAAAATATAAGTCTGAAAATGACTGATCCTTACACTAGTTCTCCTTTACTGTAATATTTTCCCTTAAAATTCAGTGAACCATTTTATCATTCTTTTAATGCTGTGACAATTTTAAGCATAATAATTTATTTAAATTACTGATATATAAATTATGCAATCAAATTTAATGGCATATTATGTCAGTGATTGATCTGTAGTGGAGAGCGTTTGATGAGTCAGAAAAAGGACTGTATTCATTCCAAATCTTAAGATACCACCTAGCAAATGAATATAGAGAAATAATGCAAAAAAAAAAAAAAAAAAATCTAGAAAAAGGTCATATTTACCTCATTATCAGGTTCTGTCTCCATCTCCTACATTTCCCATTATGCATTAAAAGAATTAAAAGGCAGATAATGGAGCAGTAACAGTTTTGCATTATAGCAGCATGATAAGGTGGGAGTAGTGATGAAAAAAAAACAGCAGGGAAAAAAGAGGATCAAGGGGAAGAAAGAAGAATAAGAAAAAGCATAAAGAAAAAAAATAGCAACTTCTACAAAAACAGAACCAACCTTGTGCTTTTGATGATTTTCTGCATCAAAAGCACAAGGCAGCAATATAGTACCATGTGCTAGCAATGTGTTTGTACAGTACTGAATTTTTTGTGTGTCAAGTCTACCATGTTTAGGGGGCTAAGTGCCATCTACAGTTTCTGAATTTATTATGGCAACGCATAATCTTTGTCTCAAATCCTTAAACTTTTTGAAACTTCTTCCTTTCAAAAACTTGAACATATCTAATTGACTGAAATATATTTTTCGAGTTATGAGCATTTGTTTGAAGCAAGTCAACACTTACGTTGACTGCCGTTCAAATTAAGGCACATTTTTTTCCCCTTAATGTTTACTTTAGTTTTCAGCTAATGTTTACTCCAGCCTTGGCCGGCACCTAGCAGCTGGCTTAGAACTGGTCCAGACAAAGGGAATCCAGCTGTTTAATTAACACAAGGCATTGCGAAGGCTCTCGGCGGGTGTTGACATGATGTGATTTCTGCCCAGTGCTGTGAATGTCAAAGTGAAGTAATTCAATGAAGCGCAGGTAAACAGCAGAAGTAACTATGAATCTCTTAAGGAAGCAAAATGCCTCGTCAGCTAATTAGTGAAGCGCATGAACAAGATTTCCACTGTCCCTACCTACTATCTAGCGAAACCACAGCCAGAATCAGAGGGAAAGAAGACCCTGTTGAGCTTGACTCTAGTCTGACACTGTGAAGAGACATGAGGGGTGTAGAATAAGTGGGAGGTCCCACTCCACCAGGTGCCAGTGAAATACCACTACCCTTATCCTTTCCTCACTAACCCAGTGATGTGGGGAGGCAAGCCCCGGTGGGCTCTCGCTTCTGGTTTCCGAGCCTCCCCGGTGCCCCGGCAAACCCCAGGGCCTAGTGGGGGCGGCGACCCCCTCCGGGTACAGTGGCATCAAATTGATCAGCAAGAGCTTCTGATAATAACCATGTCATTAAGCAATTTGGTGAATTTTCCCAGTTTTGAGGTTTTTTTTGACATTTTTGTATGCCCACTGTTTAAAAGGGACTTTTCTCTTCTTCATTAACTCCTCTCACATCTTGTAAACAACCTTAAATCAAAAAATTAAAATCAATCTTGGCATTTTTGCCACCATTTCAATAGTTAAGGTGAACATTTTCTGAGTCCACATTTACACAATTGTTTAACTATATTGCACATCTTTAAAAAACTTTTTTCCTCTAATCCAGGGGCATCCAATGTTTTCATTCCAACCAAGCAGAAGCCATTGTTAACAACAGTGAATAGCATGGCTTTAGGCTAATTTATATACAGAATGACTGTGCCTCATTTTCAGAAACCTAGCCCTTACATGAGCATCTCCCCTTGTCAGTCACTGATTTATTGTGTTTGGCAGTTAATAGAAATTATATTTCATTTATCCTGAGTGACTTTTGCTTGTACTATGCTTGTTAGACTGATGGGCAATGGAGCTCTGTATATAGGCTGGCTGATATTAACATTTTAGAAGTTAGCTTTTGCCTACTTTGCCATTCAAGCACTTTAAAGACAAATTATAGTACTAAAACACACATGTGGCTCATAATGGTTTATGGCAATTATATTTCAATAATCTTGAGTGATTCAAGTGCTTGAAAGTCAACTGCAGACTATCAGCTTTAATTTGAGGTTATTTACATCCAAATCAGGTGAACGGTGTAGGAATTACAACAGTTTGCATATGTGCCTCCCACTTGTTAAGGGACCANACATCCAAATCAGGTGAACGGTGTAGGAATTACAACAGCTTGCATATGTGCCTCCCACTTGTTAAGGGACCAAAAGTAATGGGACAGAATAATAATCATCAATCAAACTTTCACTTTTTTAATACTTGGTTGCAAATCCTATATAGTGGTGTATAGAGCCAAAAATGTTAGAATTGTGTCGATGTCCCAATATTTATGGACCGGACTGTAAATGATATAATCACAGCGATCCAAAGCAGGTGGAAAAATTGTGAAAGTAGTGTAAATGGAGGACGATGACAGGTTTACATTATTGTGCTCATTCTAATACTTATTGTTATAGTACTTACACAGGGACATGTATAGGGGATGATGAGCATAATAAAAGCCTAATAATAAAAATGGATTAAAAATGTGCTGTTAAAGAAAAGGTTTCTGTAAGGATATGTTTATTTACCATTTACGGAAGGAGTCTGCAATGTCAGCGCTTTGTAACAGTGAGTTTTCTGCCACAGGAAAGGTTTCAGGACACAATTGTCATTCATTAATAAATTAAAAAATCGTGGCGTATTGGCATATTGCTGTGGAATAAGAGGAATAAAACACTTTGGGACATACTGCTATTGGAAAATAACTTCAGGATGGTTAACAGAAGCTACACGTCGCATCACCGTACCGTTGATTATTCTCACATAACAGCACACGCCAAGTGTTTTATTCCTTACATAAAACTAACATTATAAACTGAGACCATAGATGAAAACCAAAACTAGAATACGTAGTAATACTAAGAGAGTTGCCAGAGTGAAGAGCAATCATAGTGGTGAAAAACCTGAAATACAAAAATGGTATTGTTTTTCATTAATGACGAGCAGAAATCATTACATACTGAAAAGCAAGACTATTGTTCAATCTCTTATAGATTTACATTACATTTATGGCATTTGGCAGACGCCCTTATCCAGAGCGACTTACATTTATCTTATTTATACAACTAAGCAGTTGAGGGTTAAGGGCCTTGCTCAAGGGCCCAGCAGTGGCAGCTTGGCGGTGCTGGGGATCGAACTCATGACCTTCCGATCAGTAGCCCAACGTCCTAACCACTGAGCTACTACTGCTATTATAGCCTTGTAGAGTTTCTTAAAAAAAATTCAGATTGCAATAGGACTTGGGAGTAGACTTCGGTAGCCCTTCGCTCAAGCATTTGTGCTAACAGAGAACGAAACCTATCAGGCACTTTTGTTTTGAGCTGCAGAAGGTAACGGATGATTACGGTAGACTCACAGCAGCACTACGACCCGGGAAGTTGAAGAAAGCGTCTGGTCCGTGTCTCTGTGGCAT
>CM074954.1:20848352-20863016 GCA_037577455.1 Pangasius macronema
TATTTCTGTAAAGCTGCTTTGTGACAATGTCCATTGTTAAAAGTGCTATATAAATAAAACTGAACTGAACTGAACTGAACTTGATATGTCACCCAGGAGAGAGAATTTTATCTCTGTTTCATCAGCTGTCAACTAATCCTAACCCTGACCCTAACCCTAACCCAAAAGTCATCATTATTAAAATAAATATTGACTGGTCATGGTAAATGTTCAACGCTATATGTTATTTCGGAAATCCTATTGAATGCTGTCAAGTATCATATTTCACAGGTGTTCATGTTTCTATCCTTCATCCTATTTAATGTCTCAAGTGTTTATAACACACACATATACATAGACCCTGTTACATACTTAAATACATGCTTTAGAAATGTTATTCAAGTATCACATTCAATAGATGCTAATAATTCATCAAAGGATCAATTAGATGAAGTTGAAAACTTTGATTCTGTTTTTCTCACACTCATGTTAATTGGGGCATAATGTTGCAATTTCTTTTTTCATTTCATTTACAACTGTTGTAAATGTAAATGTTAAAGTTGTCCTGCCACAGAAACAATGAGACATGCATGTTTTAAAAACACACAGTGGGGTCCAAAAATCTGAGGCTACATTGAAAATCTGAGATTTTTTTTTTCATTTAAAATTGGAAATAAACAGAAGGTTTTAGAATTTTGAAATATTCAAATCAAAGAAAGTAGGTTCAAGATATTGATTTTTTTATTGAAACTTTATTTAAATTTAAGATTGTGCACTATTTTTAGGTACCTTTTTAAATGTAAGAAAATTTGTGATATTGACTATGTTAACTGCTTTGTACAAAAGGTCAGATTTTCCTCATGCCTAATCTCTTCTTCTGAAGCATGTGTTCAGATGACACTCTGATGGATTTGATCTCAAATAGATTATAAGGTTTTGCACAAACTTGTGGAGTCCATGCCATCTTGAATGCACACCTGTCATTAAAGCAAACAGGGGACGTATCAAATACTAAAAAAACTATGAAATTCATGTAAATATTTCAAAGATTCTACTTTTCACTCAAGTTGCTGTGAACAATATAATTTGTAATGAAATGTGTTGTATTAAATTAGAAAAGAATACAAAATTGAAGAATTTTCACTAGTGGTCTCAGAATTTTGGACCCCACTGTAGATCTGTACATGGACTATTCATTAAACTTTGGGGCAGGGAAGATCCAGGGACTCCCTAAGTATTTTAAACACACACATGCACACACACTGAAGAGTGCAGACACACACATGCACAAGGTGAGATTCCCTAAGTTAATACTTTTGGAACTTGGCACAATGGCAAGACATCAGTGAGGACAATCTCAAAGAAGCTACAAGATCCTTCTGTAACCGTGACAGAACTTCCAAAGCTCAGAATTCAAGAGACCATGAGAATTTTTATCAGGTAAGAATCTGTATTTTGAAATCATGTATGTGTTTGGTGTGAGTGTATTACATAGATTGGTGGATCTGTATTTGTGGTCTTATAACAAACCTCAGTTTTTTATATTAATTGGCTTGTGTTTATTTCAAACATCTTTGAACACGTCTTGTTACACCCACCGTGAGGCTGACATACAGCATTGATAAAAATGGCTTGATAAAAAAGAGTGCTTCACAGCCTTCAGTTTCATTTGTAATGGATAGATGTTGATTTTATGAATATTCATAATGGTTTTAGAGACAGAGCCAATTATTAAATATTTAATTATATATGCTAATGTTTTTAGGCAATGATTTCCCCCTGTTTGGTCTTATATAATAACAATAACAATCATGTTATTGTATAATAACATACAATCACAAAGGAGATGCAGAATAAACTCTGACGTGATTTTTATTGGAAGACTGCATGCCCCATTTATGACACACGATAGATGGAAAAATAAGCAAATAAAGAATAAAAATAAGAACTTATGTTGGATTTAATGTGAGAAATGGATAGAATGGATTACTGTTATTTATAATTGATGTTTATGCTTTGTTTGGTCTGCATTATATTAATTTTATTAACATGTATTACATGTATTACATGGAGATGCTTCATGCAGAATAAGACATAAGTGCAATTAGCTTTACACTTAAAATCTTTTTACATTTTTTATTTACATTTTATTACAGAGCAAGACCTTATACTTATGTAATTATAGTGTGAATTGTAACATCGAAAGTAATGGTACATTTGAAAGTAATGGTATGGCAATTCTTTTGTTTTTTTTTTACACTGAAGACACTTTGTTAATCCAAAGTGTCTTCAGTGTAAAAAAAAAAAAAACAAATGATCAAAAAATGAAAATGAGACAATAAATCATAATTTAAGTTTTCATTTTCCTATTTACATCTAGATGTGTTGGGTGGCAGACTACCCAATCTTTAAATGAGCAAAAGTATTGGAACAGATAGGCTTAAAGTAATTAATACTTAATATTCAGTTGCAATAACTACATCAATCCGTCCACCCACTGACATCACCAAACTGTTGCATTCTTCTTTTGTGATGCTTTTCCAAGCTGGTACCCCAGCTTGTTTCAGTTGTTGTTTGTTTTGGGGGTTTCTCCATTCAGTCTCTTCTTCAGGAGGTGAAATGCATGCTCAACTGGGTTAAGGTCTGGTAACTGTCTTGGCTAATCTAAAACTTTACACTTTTTTCCCTGATATTGTGTTGGCAGTGTGTTTTGGGTCATTGTCTTGCTGCATATGAAGTTTCTCCCACTTAGATTCAATGCATTTCTCTATAAATTGGCAGGCAGAATGTTTCTGTAGACTTTTGAATTCATTATACTTCTACCCTCATGAGTTACATACTCAATAAACATTAGTAAGCCTGTTCCAGAAGCAGCCATGCAAGCCCAAGCCATGACACTACTGCCACTGTGTTTGACCGATGAGCTTGTATTTTTTGGATCATGAGCAGAACCTTTCTTTCTCTAGACTTTGGTCTTTCCTTCATTTTACTAAAGGTTAATCTTGTTTCCAGAACTTCTGTGACTCATTATATATTTCTTTGCAAATTCCAATCTGGCCTTCTGATTGTTACTGCTGATCAGTGGTTTGCATCTTGTGGTATGGCCTCTATACTTCAAATATGCTCTCAAAGTCTTCTTCAAACAGTGGATTGTGATACCTTCACCCTGGCCCTCTTGAGGTTGTTGGTGATGTCAGTGAGTTGTTTTTGGGGTTTTCTTCACAGTTCTCACAGTGTTTCTGTCATCAACTGCTGTTGTTTTCCTTGTTGTTTTCCTTTTGTTTTCCGTATTTGATGTCTGATGGTTTCTTTCATTTACAGGATATTCCAAATTGTTGTATTGGCTATGCCCAATGTTGTTCAGTGGATCTGATCAATTTTCACTCTTTTCACAGCTTCAAAATGGCTTGCTTTTCTCCCATAGACAGTTCTTAAACTTGTTTACTATCTGCATTCTTTGTATTTTAACTTGAATTTATATCTCTTAGGATCTCACCAGAGTACTTCAGGAACTGGTTTTCCTCAGTGGTCACTGCACGAAAACCTAGTTAAACATCTCTTATGGGATACTTTATATGTGATTTTTATAGTAATTCCCTATTATTTTGTTCCCCTTCAGGAACTCAAGCTGCATAGAAACGCTATGGGAATGCTTTCAGTGTGACCACGCTTTGAATCACATGTATAATCAGTCCAATGGATGGGCAAGACGTCACGGGCGGGGTGACGTAGCGACCAGGAAGCTTAAAAGCACGCACAGTGGATACAGCGGCAGCTTTCTGTCATTCAACAAGCACTCTGTATTGTCTGTCTAAGAATTATGTCAAAAGTGAAAGAAAAGACAAAACATTAGGGCGAGAGTGGGCAGCGTTTTGGCTTGTGTGTTCCTTTCTGCCCGCGCTATATTACGGGTGGGGATACACACAGCCTGTGCATTGTCTGCTTGGAAGCAGAGCACGTAAAGCTGGCTCTCAAGGGAGCTGGCTGCTCACATTGCGAGCGTTTGCCACTGCGTGTGCTTCGCTCCCGGAGGGCTCTCTTTGAGGAGGGAGCCTTCACCCGTGTTCCTTGCGGTGCTAGCCCCGCTTCTGCAGAGCGGCGGCTACACTCATGGGGTTTGCAAATGGGTTTGGTGGAGGGAATGGAGATGGTCAAGTCCCTTTCTCCTTCCTCATCCACCACATCCACTGTCCGCTGTCTCAGGGATCGGAAGCCCGCTTTGCGGTTTCTTCCCCCATGGAGAGGGCTCGGCGCTCCGCCTGTTTTCCTCCTCTTGACATGGAGGGCGCTGATGATAATTTGCCCCCCCAAATGAATTTGGTGGAGGGAATGGAGACGGCAAGTCCCTTTATTCTTCCTCATCCGCCAGATCCAATGCCTAAAGCTCGCAAAAAGATGAAACATGAGGCGAAAACAGGCAGCTTTATATAGCTCCACGCCTTTCTTCCCCAACCTCCACACCTAAGCATCGAGGTCGTGGGGAGGCCTTTCTACACTCAGGAGATTGTTCTGCCAACTCTGCCACCCATGGTGCTTCAGGGTGGAGTGGTCTCTGGTGAACACTTCTCTCAGTTTCCGCCCAGGAACGTAGTGGTACTGGGAGGCTGGCTACCTCTTCTGAGGATTCCAGAGCAGATAGTTCATCCATCCCCTGCCGGTCTGCCACTTCAGGGCACTGGGCTAGCCACTGTCATTACATAAGAGGTGATTCCCTTAGTAGACTTTTTGGCAGCATGTAACTTCTGCCGAATGTGTCTCAATGGGTCCTGTGAATCCATTCTGTTCTCTAGCGTCTCATTTTTGTGGGGTTCTTCCTACTTTGGTGAGCCTGAGCAGGCTCTGGTAATGGAACAAGAAGTAAATACTCACCTGAGGAAAGAGGCCATTGACATGGCCCAGGACTTCTGAGGGCAGGCCCCTCTGGGGAAGAGCAGTGTACACCTCATCATATGGTGCCTGTCTCTCCTCAGTGCCCTCAGGAGATCAAGCTGCCTAACCTGCCACCTATGGGTTTCAGGGCGCAGCGATCTCCAGTGAGTGCTTCTCTCAATTTCTGCATGATGTAGTGCTTCTCTCAATTTCTGCATGATGCAGACATGTCTGTCTCCTGCTAATATTGGTCAATCCTCACAGCAGTCACAAGAGTGAGAGAAGGCTGGTCACTCACTGTAAAGCAGTTCCAGAAACTGCTGGGTTTGATGGCAGCTGCATCCAACATGATACTTTTTGGCCTGCTCTACATAAGACCCCTACAGTGGTGGCTCAAGAACAAGGGGTTCCCCCCGAGGGGAAACCCGCTTCACATGATCAAGGTCACGCGGCGATGCCTATGTGCCTTAGATATGTGGAGGATACCTTGGTTCTTGTCTCAGGGCCCAGTGCTGGAGCTCCTTGTTGCTGTGTAATGCTAGAGACAGACACATCTCTCACCAGTTGGAGAACGGTCATGAGTGGCCACTCAGCCCATGGTCCGTGGAGCGGCTGCCATCTCACGTGGCACATGAACTGCCTAGGGATGATGGCCGTGTTTCTAACTTTGAAACACTTTCTCCCAGACCTAAGAGTTCACCATTTGTTGGTGTGCACCGACAACACAGAGGTGGTCTCTTACGTCAACCACCGGGAAGGTTTGCGATAGGGCCCCCCTTTGCAGGCTGGCGCACCAGATCCTTATGTGGTCCCAGGGAAAACAACTCCTGTTTAGAGCAGTTTACATCCCTGGGCATCTCAATATGGGAGCAACCATCCTGTCAAGGCAGGGGCCGAGGCCTGGGGAACGGAGATTTCACCCTGAGATGGTTAAGCAAATGGAGAGTGTTTGACCGGGCTCAGTGGATCTTAATGCGACTCTGGAGATATTGTACTGTCCCCTCTGTTTCTCTCTGATTCATCCAGCTCCTCTAGGACTGGATACCATGTACATACCTGGCAGAGGCTTTGTCTGTATGCCTTTCCTCCGATTGCTCTGCTCCCAGGAGCTCTGGAGAGAGTGTGCCAGGGCAGGGTCCTTCTGTTGTTAGTAGCCCCGTTCTGGCTGGGCCAAGTATGGTTCTCAGACCCAATTTCCCTCCTCAACAGCCCTCCATGGGAGATCCCCATCTGGAGGGACCTCCTTTCACTGTGGTGGTGACCTCTGGGGGGGCACAACTCGTAGCTTCCAGTGTCTCAACCGAGGTTGTTGAGACCATTCTCCAATCCAGAGCTCCCTCAACGAGGAAACATGTATGCCCTGAGTGAAAATTTTTCACTTCTTGGTGCAGAGACTGCCAGCTCGATCCAGTTAACTGCCCAGTTGGTACAGTGCTGAAGTTCCTGCAGGTCTGATTCTCCACAGGGTTGACCCTCTCCACCTTGGAGGTTTACGTGACAGCCTTTGGGGCCTATCACGCCCCTCACGGTGGTCAGTTTATGGGCAGAAACCCCCTAGTTACATGTTTCCTCCAGTACAATCTCATGTTCCTCCATGGGACCTGGCTGTGGTGCTGACGCTTTCTGTAAACCTCCTTCTCTTGAGAGATTTGGGGATCTACAGGCCCTCTCAGTGGCCCTCTCTTTTTAGGCTTTGCGCCCGGTCTGGCCAAAGCATTTCTCTACCCTTGAGCGAAGTATATTTCCAAAAGTTCCCTCCTCTACGCCATGGGCTGTCGTACTCCAGGCCTTCTGTCCTCCGCCCTTTCGGGAGCCCGACCAGAAGAGGCTTAACTGTATGTGTCCAGTGTGAGCACTGGACGCATACTTCCTCAGAGCTGCCTGGTGGGTCATGAATGCCATCTATCTGGCCTATGAGTACTCTGATCTCCCCTCAGCCTTAGGAGTCAAGGCTCACTCCACTAGAAGTGTGGCAGCCTCCAAGGCCTTTCTGGCAAATGTTTCTATGCAGGACATCTGCAACGCTGTAGGGTGGTCCGTGCCCCTGACTTTCATTGGGTTCTATGGCCTCGACATGCAAGCCACTCCGGGCTCTTTGTTCTCTAGCCCTAGCTGTGCTCTTCCAACCTGGGCAGGAATGTGTAAGTCTGGCTGTGTGGGCATACTCGTTCCCATAGCGTTTCAATGTAGCTCGAGTACCTGAAGGGGAACGTCTCCAGGTTACATATGTAACCATGGTTCCCCGAGGGAACGAGATGCTGCGTCTCAGTGCCATACTTACAGCATCCCTGCGAGAGCCTGTTTCATTCTCGAAGATGCCGCTGTATCCACCCTGCGTGCTTTTAAGCTTCCTGGTTGCTATGTCACCCCGTCCGTGACGTCTTGCCCATCCATTGGATTGATTATACATGTGATGCAGAGCGTGGTCACGCTGAAGGTGTTCCCATAGCGTCTCGTTCCCTCTGGGAACCATGGTTACATACGTAACCTGGAGACATTTTATTCCATCTCAAATAATTCTTCTTTACTATGCAGTCATAATTATTGATGATGACACCATGATTCTTGATGCTGATGATGATGATATATACGAGTTTCCTGAAACTGGGAATGAGTACCCAGGTGGGTTAATGCTATATTTTACTTTTTTAAATGTCATACACCCGTCTGTATAATCTAGCCATGGGGGTCACAGTCCAGTGACTTCTGTGCTGGTCGCAAGCCCGGATAAATAAAGAGGGTTGCTCGACCGAACACCCGCCGTATGTGCTCCACCACCTCGGGGTGGAGCCTCCATTCCCCGGGCATCGGCCCCTGCCGCGACAGGGCGTCTGCTCCTAGAGGAGTTTCCCCGGGGACCACACAAGGACCTCGAATGCCAACCTGTAAAGGAGGCACGAACGCAGGCCTACCTGGTGGTTGATGTAGTAGGCCACTGCCGTGTTGTCAGTGCGCACCAACACGTGACGACCTCTTAGGCCCGGGAGGCAGTGTTTCAGTGCTAGAAACATCTCCAGGCAGTTGATGTGCCAAGTGAAATGGCGGCCACTCCTCAGACTGCGGGCTGAGTGGCCACTCATGACCGCTCCCCAACCGGTGAGAGACTCATCCGTCGCTAGTATTATGCCATGACCAGGAGCTCCCAGCACCAGGCCCTGAGACAAAAAGCCAGGCACCGCCCCGTGACTGACCATTCAGAGCAGGTTTCCCCTCGGGGAGAACCCCCTGGTCTTACCCCCAAAGTTTTTTTATGATGGACGCTGCTGCCATCAACCCCAGCAGTTTCCGGAACTGCTGGACAGTGAGTGACTGGCCTTCCCTCACTATCGCAACTGCCGTGGGGATTGACTCTATCTGAGCGGGAGACAAGCGTGCCTGCATCGTGGTCGAATCCCACACCATGCCCAGGTAAGTGGTTCTCCGAACCGGTGAAAGCACACTTTTCCCGGTGTTTAGTCGTAAACCCAGCTCCTTCATCTTGATGCCGAACCGCCATCTGCTCTGATCGAGCTAATATAAACCAATCATCGATATAATTTAGCATGCGGATGCCTGGAGTCGCATAGGAGCCAGAGCAGCATCCTCATTAACTTCCTGTGTAGAGGAAGGATGGAGATATGGAAATATGCATCTGTTAGGTCAATCATGACAAACCAGTCCTCGGACCTGATCTAAGACACGGCCTATGTAACTGTGAGCATCCTGAACTTTAGTCGAGCAACTGAGGGGTTCAACTGCCGCAAGTCCAAAATGGGATGCAGCCGCCATTCCTTGTTGGGAACAATGAAATACCGGCTGTAAAAGCCAGACTCTCTGTCATGAGGAGGGACCACCTCAATGGCCTTCTTCCTCAAGAAAGTGCACACTTCCTGTTCCATCACCAGAGCCTGCTCGGGGCCCACCAAGGTGGGAAGAACCCCGGAGAAACGAGGTGGAGGAAAGCCGAACTGAATTCAGTAGCCCCCCTCTATGGTATGCAGGACCCACTGAGACACATTCGGCAGAAGTTTCCACACTGCCAGAAAGCTCACTAAGGGGATCAGCCTCTCAAGACTGACCTCTGGCATGACAGAAGTGGCTAGCCTGGCGCCCCAGAGCGGCGAACCGACAGGGGATGGGGCTAGCCACTCGGCAGGCCTCCAAGGAGGCCCCGAGCCTCCCAGACCCGCTATGTTCCCGGGCGAGAACTGGGAGAAGCGCTCGCCGGAGACTGCTGCTCCCTGAAGCACCGTAGGTGGCAGGATTGGCAGACCAGCCTCCCGAGGGCACTGAGGCGAGACGTGCACCGTATTACAAGGTGCACACTGTTCCTCCCCAGAGGGGCCCGCCCTCGATAGCCCTGAGCCAAAGGCATCAGAGCTTCTTAGCTGTGGCCCTCTTTGACAAAAGGACAGTCCACAGATCTGTCTTCGACTTAGAGGGACCCGGCCCAGAGCATCGCTGAGGCTCTTGGTCCCGATGCGGGGGAGCGCAGGAGGCAACTCTCTGTTTCTGTGCCTCCCGATACGAGGAGGCGGCACGCCGGAGGGGGCTGCTCTCACCCAGCAGCCCCAAGAGCTAGAGAGCAGCAGGGGGACTGCCGGCTCGTCTGAGCTTGGAACGATGAAGCACCGGCTGTAGAATCCGGACTTTCTATCATTGAGAGGGACCACCTCAATGGCCTCCTCCCTCCAGAGAGCGTTTACTTCTTGTCCCATTACCAGAGCCCGCTCAGTAGGAAGAACCCGCAAAAATGAGGTGCTAGAGAACCGAATGGTTTTGATAACCTCTCTCTACAGTATGCAGGACCTTTGAGACACATTCGGCAGAAGTTGCACTCTGCCAAATAGTCTACTAAGGGAATCAGTCTCTCGAGACTGACCTCTGGTGTAATGAGAGCGGCTAGCTCGGTGCCCTGAAGTGGCCAACCAGCAGGGAACGGCCGAACTATCTGCTCTGTAAATCTCCGAAGAGGTAGCAAGCCTCACAGTACCGCTACGTTCTCGGGCGGAAAACTGAGAGAAGCGCTCGCTGGAGGCCACTGCGCCCTGAAGCACCATAGGTAGGGTTGGCAGAAAGATCTACTAAATCTAGAAAGGCCTCCCCCATGACCTCGACACCTTGGTGTGGAGATCGGAAATAAAGGGTAGGATCCGCGTGGAGGTGGCGGCTCTTCAAAGAGAACCTACCGGGAGCGAAGCACACGCAGCAGCAAACACACGCAATGCGGGCTCCGCCCCTAAACAGACAACACACAGACCGTGTCTACCCCCCTCCCATAATACACTGTGAGCAGGGAGAAACACGCCACCTAAAATGGTGCCTGTTTTCGCCCCATGTTTCGTCTTTTCACGAGCTTTAAGCACACTGGCGAAAGCAACAGCGAAACGAAACCACATAAAAGGGGCAAATTATCACCGGCGCCATCCATGTCAACCTCCTTGGAGGACGACAGATGGAGCGCCGAGCCTGCACCCCAGGGGGAAGAAACCGCAGAGCGGGCTTCCGAACCCAGAGAGTGGACAGTGGATCTGGAGGGTAAGGAACGAGAAAGGGACTCATCCGTCTCCATTCCCTCCGGCAGATCCATCTGCAAGCCCCACGAGCGTAAGGCGTTCCCATAGTTTTTTGACACAGCTCGAGTTCCTGAAGGGGAACTGTGTAGAGATATTGCCAAAAGTTCCAGAAAACATTATTTGATGTTATCTATGCTGGCAACTGAACTGATAACCAAAATAAATATGCATTTTATTCAAGGAATCCCTGCTTCTTTGTGTGATGATGATCTGTTTCCCCCTAGGAAAACAATCCTATTGGTGGTTGATGACTTAATGGAGTCAGCCAGTAAAAACAATGAAACAGAAAAAACCCACCACCAAAATCTCAGCATCATCTATCTGGTACGAAACCTGTTTTTTCAAAGAGAAAATGGAGAGCAAGTAATCTGAATTCCAGGTACATGGTTCTTTTTTTTCCCTAGAGACAAAAAAAATCCTAGAGACAAATTACAGATCAGCTTACTAGCCTGTCAATTCTGGTTGTGTGTGTTCCATAGAAAAAACTTTAAAGTATTAGAAAATTAATATCTGTTCACTTAAAAAAACCCTGCTGAATTCATTACACCAGTCTCCACTCAGAAGGAGACAGGTGATATTACATGAGGCCTGCATAGGCCTCATATTGTGCTTATACGAATTATATTTAAATATTCTCAGAGGGGACAATGAAGAAGAACAACTTTACAGAAACAAAAAGAAAAGTCATTAATCAATCTGGAGGATTTCTTTTGCCTTCTGCTCAGCATAACCATTCATTTTATAAGCAGTTTAATTGCATCCTATAACAGTTAATATGGAGATGGTGGAGAAAATATATTTAGTCCCCAAACACCAGCTTGATAAACTTAGAAACATCTCGATGGGAAATGAAGACTTAAGAAAGACTGCAGAAAACATCTTGAACAAGGCAATGCAGTGCATTTTGCCAAGGACTGATATGAACGAATATGTGAAAGCAAAACTCTATGCATCTACCTTGCAGAGATTTTTAAATTGGTTAAATTAGGAGACCTGGAAATGACCCAGTTGACTCCATACCTACCTGAAACAGCAGAAAGCCAAACAGAAACAACAATGACTGTACGTCCACCACCAACCGGAGATGAAAAATTTCAGTAACATTTCTGTGAGGAATAGGAAAAAATGCTTAATTCATTATGGATTAAATGTTCAAATCTGGCAACATTGCTTTGTGGATTGATAATGGTGAATTAATTTTTGAAGTGAAAACTATTGAAGGGTTGGATTTGCTTAAGAATATCACAGCCCTTCATAAAGTAGCTGATTAACTGAGAACTTTAGGATGGAAGGAATTATTACAGGCTGTACCTAGTCTAAACATACCTTTTTCAACAATTCCTAATGTGGATGTTCAAAGTAAAATATCTGACATAAAAAGACCTAAAGGTCCTTTAAAGGACACCCAGCTTGTTACTTCTCCTCCACCCTCTAAAAAACTAGACCTACTTTTACCCCGAACCTGTTTTTAAATCTTCTGGTCTTAACTGTGCTGTCTGGTTTGATTTTGGAAATGAGAAAAAAGTAACTCAAATTGTAATGTTGTTTACAATTTATTTCAATAAACAACTTTACACTGAACATAATCTTGTTAAGCATATTACATATGCCACTATGCATGTAATTTAAATATATCAAGAGAGGTAACACATTGTACACATCTAAATGTTTGTTTTTTATTTACTGCGTGGTACATTTTTTTTAACAAAGGATACAACCATATCATCATATCTTTTAAAATCTTATATGATTAAACAATATTTTTTTAGTTCTATGACACAAAACAAATATACACTGTGTTGCCTGCAGGAAACTGAAGTTAAAGTGGAAAGAATTCATAGTCAGGCAGGTTTCTGTACAAGTCCAGTGGTTTCATCCATGATGTTCTGCTCCAAGTTCGTCACTTCTATAGGTTTGGAGCCACCCAGTGGCAGTTCTACGCAAAGTGAGTTCAGAGTAGAGCACATTTCTCATGCAGTCAGTTTCTCCTCAATTTTTGGATGCCATCCTTTGTTTTTTGTTTGTAAACGCATCATCTGTAAGTTAATTGTTAGTTACATAATGCTTGAATATATATATATATATATATATATATATATATATATATATATATATATATATATATTTGCACATGCAAGGAGAACAGTACAGTAAAAAGATGATAATGCTACAAGCTACAATGTTACATGGCAGAAGATTGCAGTCACATTTGCACTATGAACCACGATGAGAAGCTTACAAACTCTGTGGAGGAAACCATGAGCACCATTGACCGAGCTTCTGAGGCAGACTCAAAACGCTCACGAACGTCACAATCCTCACGATCATCGCAGTTGTCAAGGATTTCAGCTAGCATTGCAGCAGCCACTGCACGGGCTCAAGCAGAAGCAACATGAACTCGTGTACTGTTTGTAAAGAAAGAGAATGCAATCAAACTGGACAAAATTAAATTAGAAATTACCCTTAAACTGGACAAGGCTAAAATGGAGGCATATTTGGAAGTGCTCCAACACTAAAAGGAACAGGCTGCTGCACTGGCCCAGGCAGAAGTGCTGGAAGCAGCTGTAGAAGCAATTGAGGATTGTATTTTCAGTGCTAGCTTCTCTGTGTCTTCACATAGCAGAGTGGGGCGCACCAAAGACTATGTTGAAACTCAAACTTGAGTGGACTTAGATAAGCCAAAAGAAAAGAATATGTGGGATTCAAATTTCAATTACAATTTGTATCCTGAGGACACGGACATTAACCATACTGCTCACAGTCTCACTAAGATGAATTGTGTTCAGGATGTGTTCACCGAACTGCCACCTTAGCCGCTTGATCAGTTAGTTACTGATGAGGTTAAACAGGAAATACATGACACTCATACTTCCTTTTTCTTTCGGAGGGAACCTGTCGCGGCATGGCCACAATCAACACCGATTCACCAGAATGAAGCCTCAGGTATGTTGGATTTTGCTAAATATTTAGCACTTCATGAGCTCATAAACACAAGTCTTGTTAAGTTTAATGACCAACCTGAGAATTTTAGAGCATGGAAATCGGCCTTTGTTGGAGCCACTGAGGGCCTAGGCCTGACTGCTGGCGAAGAGTTAGACCTGCTTATTAGGTGGCTCGGCAAAGAATCATCTGACCACGTGAAAAGATTACGATCAGTTCATGTCAATTACCCAAAGGCAGCACTACATTTTGCCTGGGAAAGATTAACAGAATGTTACGGTGCTCCTGAGATCATTGAAAATGCGCTTCTGCAAAGGCTAGAAAACTTTCCCAAGGTTCTTAAAAAGGACTACGTCAAATTAAGAGAGTTGGGTGATCTCTTGACAGAACTACAGGTGGCTAAGCAAGATGGCTATCTCCCTGGCCTAACGTATATGGATACTGCTAGAGGAATAAATCCCATAGTTGAAAAGCTACCACACTTTCTTCAAGAGAAATGGCTCTCTCATGGCATGAAGTACAAAGAAATGTACAACACCTCCTTTCCTCCATTCTGGTATTTTGTTAGCTTTGTCTGTTACGAGGCAAAAGCCAGAAATGATCCAAGCTTCACAATTGCTAGTCTTCATAAAGGTGATAAATTCTTGAGCAAACAAACACTTCAGAGAATGCCCATTTCTGTTCATAAAATTGATGTTTCGCAAAAGGCCTACCCTAGTAAGGACTCGGGCACCAGTGATGAAAGCTCTAAGAACTGCCCAATACATAAAAAAACCTCACCTACTGAGAAAATGTTGCGGTTTCCGGATGAAGCCATTGGAGGTACATAAGGCCTACTTGAAGGAAAATGGTGTCTGCTTTTGATGTTGTGCTTCTTCTTCTCACAGTTGCAAAACTGTAGTCAAGTGTACAGAATGTGACAGTGAAGACCACGCTACTGCCCTCCACCCAGGACCAGCACCATGGGTCTCCAAGACTTCAGTTTCCTCTTCAGAGCATGGCGAGGAACAGCACCTGTACCAAGATATGTGGGGAAGGTTCTCAAGCTAAATCTTGTTTTAAGATATGCTTAGTTAGAATGTATCCTAAGGGCAGTCCAGAAGCCGCTGTTAAGATTTATGCAATGCTTGATGACCAGAGCAATAGGTCACTAGTGAGATCAGAATTTTTTGAGCTTTTTTGCATAAATAGTCAGGCTTCTCCTGTTGTGGCAATACTACTACAGATGAGAATAAGAAAAATGAGGATGCCAAAAACCTATAGACTTTATTGAATCAGACAACAAAGCCGAGATGGTCTGCAGAGCATCTGATCTACATAA
>CM074954.1:20871878-20883376 GCA_037577455.1 Pangasius macronema
CCCTTGCCATCCATCCCCAAACATTCTCAAGGGGATTTAGATCAGGGGGACACACAGGATGGTCCAGAAGTGCAACGGTATTGTCCTGGAAGAAGTCCTTCGTCAGGTGGGCGTGGTGAACTGCAGCGTTGTCCTGTTGAAAGACCCAGTCATTACCACACAAACGAGGGCCCTCAGTCAAGAGGGATTCCTGCTGCACCATGTCCACATAGCCAGCTGCCGTTTGACGCCCCTGCACAACCTGAAGCTCCATTTTCCCATTGAACAAAAAAGCACCCCAGATGATGGTGGAGCCTCCTCCACTGTGCCACGTGGAAAACATCTCCAGTGGGATCTCCTTGTCATGCCAGTATTATTGGAAGCCATCAGGACCATCCAGGTTAAATTTTTTCTCATTTCCTCCATCTTTCAGTGTCCCATGTTTGGTGCTCCCTTTCAAATTCCAAACAGGCAAGTTTGTGATGTGGGAGGAGACGTGGCTTTCGAAGACGTTTTTTTGTTCTTTAACCCTTTCTCTCGCAGATGCCATCTTATGGTTATTGGGCTGCAGTCAGCATCAGTAAGGGCCTTAATTTGGGTCGAGGATCGGCCTGTGTCTTCATGGACAGCCCGTCGGATCCTCAGTGCAGGTGAATTTTTTTTGGGTCTACCACTTGATTTTTTTTTTGTCCCATAACTCTCAGGATTTTTTTTTGTTTTTGCCATCAGTAGATAATGACAGTATATAATGACAGTGTGACTGTCTGAAGTAGATAATGACAGTGCCATCAATAGATAATGACAGTGTGACTGTCTGAAGGACAGTGACATTAAAGCCATATTTTTGCACAGATTTTAACTTTTAAAGGTTATGGTCTTAAACTTTTGATCAACTGATGACCAGCCTGTTTGAGTTTAAATGCAGTTTTCAATTAATTTGCGTACTCTCTATTTTTCGTCTCTTGCTCTTGTTTCTTCTTTTGGCATTTTGAAGACGTACTTACAACCTGGTTACAATCCACCAGTGCGAAGTGTGAATACTTGTAATATTTTCCCTGGTCTTAAGATTCTGTTCAGGAGTGTACACTTGTTTCAACTTGTCAACTTATTCAAAATATCAAGTTTACAAATTTCCCCTTCTGAGCTGATCTGCTAATCTCCTGCATATATTGGGGCAGAATACATAAAATTAACCTAAACAGCTAATTTTCCCTACACGTGTTCAACTGGGTTGAGATCTGGTCACTGTAAAAGCGATTGCACAGGACTTACATTATTTTCATACTCATCAAACCATTCAGTGAGTCTTCATGCCCCATGGATGGGGGCATGGTCATCCTGGAAGGGACCATTCCCATAAGAATAGAAATGTTTCATTCTTCAAGATGATCAGTCAGAAATTCAGATTGATTTGCTGTAACCCTTCCCTCCAAGGGGACAACTGGACACCAGTTTCTCCTTAAAACTGACACCTGTCTGTACGTGTTTGTGCATAAGTCTTTATACAGAAGAGGGGGAGAGTGGAACTGTTTACCTGGTCCAAGGTAGAGTACCTTGACTTGAGCGTGATGACCTCATCCAAGTGTGCCCTGAACTCTCTCCGTGATGCCTGGAGAAAGCCACACAACAGTAACTCACCTCATCCACACAAATACTGATATTACCCCTCATAGTCACCATTAGTTTTTCTCTCAGTCATAGCAATCTAGAGATTACACATTAAACACCTCCACAGCACTGTATACTCTCAAACCCATACTAAGGCTCTGCTAAGGAAATTATCAACAATGAGCAGGAACTCTGGATGTAGTGACCCAACGTGTAATAATTTAAGAGAAATTGCCCAAAAAAAAAAAAAAAATTATAACAGCATAATATAACTGGGAATATTATGCTGATTTCACTTTTAGCTTGCTGATTGATACGAGCTAAAATTCATCGATGGATAATCAACCAGCAACTTCCATAATACAAATGCTCTTTGTTTGTAAAAAATAAATGTACCACAGTTTGCTATTTTATACATATATAGCAACAGCTAGAGAGTTTATGTATATATTTAAATAGAGATCACAATTATTGTACGTTCTAAAAAGGTGTTTTTCCAAATGTACAGAGAAATATACATCAGTTCATTTAAAATGAAGGTGTTCTGATGTAGAACAGCAATAAGAAAACCTTGTGGCAACATGCTTCTGCAAGTAAAAAGACAAAACTATCAATATTCAGAAACATTAATATAAAATATGCATGGCAGATTAATAGCTAGAACTAGCAGTTATAGCACAGATTGGTAACAAAGATGGCATCACATGAAGAAGCAGATGGTAATGGGTTGCCGCAATATTCTGATCTTAAATCAGCTTCACTGTTTCTCTTACAATAAACAAAATTAGGTTCTACATTGGCAGAACCGATCCCAAAATCAGTGTAAAGGGGCAGTTACAACCATGGCTGCTGAAATACCTCAGTGACACTATAGGCAGAAGAGCAGGTGGTGAGCTGCATCTGGGCAGTAATGATGGAAAATTAAATGAGTAAACCTAGGTTAGGGGAGAGGATGCACAAAGAGTGGAAGACTACAGCTTACAGCTCCATTCACAGATAAGCAATAGCCAATGATCAATAAAAAGTGGATAATGTGGAAATAAAGTCAAAATGCCAAGAGAAGTGAAGAAAACTTTTAGGGAGCTGTTAGCTCATATCTAGACTCTAACTCTACAGTTTTTACAGTACATAGGTCTACCAGTGGAAAGACTGTGATGGGTTGAGAACAGAATTCCAGAAACTGTATGTCTCTGCATAGTCTTGGTTCAGATTTATAGAACAGTTTATGGCTGTTAGATAGAAGAATGGATTAGTATGATGTGAATTAGCATAAAATGAAACTGACAGCTAAGTGAAATAGTACAATTGGACACAAAAGTACTCTCACTGCAATGTAGGTATGGACTGCAAGTGCACAAGCTACAAATGTAAGTGATGTTGACAGTCCACCCTCTTCCTATACTCTCAAACGCTCTAGTCAAATCCCTCTCAAAAGCTGCTTCCTCTAAAGACAATCGGACACACAGTGCTATGGTATCATGCCATAACGTCATGATCCAGAAAGTACAGGAAGCTAAACAATTGACTCTAGTTCAGCAACCTTGACAATAACCATAATCCATATGTTAATCTGGCTGTCTGGATTGTCCAAACATTCTAGGCTTATCTCCTACTCCAACGAGTAACTTTACATGTATACTTATACATAACGAGTAACTGTATATGTTACCCCATGCACAGCAACTGACAGCCAGGGACTAAACTGGTTAATACTGAAATCCTGAAATTGGATGTCTGATTCCAGAGCCCAAGACAATTTTTTTTCTTTCTCTTCAAGTATCCATAATAGTAATAACTGTCAGAATTTTTTTTAAATCAGCCAAAGTTATCTTTAAAAGAAAAAACTTAAAAACAATGTGCTTCATCAAGCATTACTGAACAGTTGGAACCCATAAAGGGCTGTCCAGTAATTGCTTTTTCTTTTTCTTAAATATACCGCTCAAACAAATTAAGGGAACACTTAAGTCACACATTGGACCTTGATGAACGAAATATTCAAGTTGAAAATCTTTACTTATATACATAGTGTAATTTGTTAAGAACAAAGTGTCACAATGGTCAATGGAAGCCAAAGGCATCAGTAAATTGAGAGCTGGATTAAAAAAACACACCCGAAAAGCAAAGTAAAAAATTTAAATTACAGGCTGATCCAACTTTCATGAATTTCATCATGGCAACTCATAATGTAAGTCTCATAATGTAAGTGTGTATGGCCCCCACGTGCCTGTATCCACTCCCAACAACATCTGGCAATCGCTCTACCTCATCCAGGTATCTAACAACAGTACGGGTACCGTTGGCTAGCACATGGAGGTCTGTGTGACCCTCCAAGGATATTCCTCCCCAGACGATAACTGATCTACCCGCTAAACTGGTCATGCTGGATAATGTTGCTGGCAGCATAGCGTTCCCCACAGCATCTCCAGACTCTTTCAGATCTGCCACATATGTTCAGTGTGAACCTGCTCTCTTCTGTGAAGAGAACGGGGCGCCAGTGGCGGACTTGCCAATTCTGCTGCTCTCTGGCAAATGCCAATTGAGCGGCACAATGCTGAGCTGTGAGCACAGGTCCCACTAGAGGACACCGGGCCCTCATGCCAACCTCATGGAGTCTGTTTCTGACAGGTTGGTCAGAAATATGCACACCAGTAGCCTGCTGGAGGTCATTTTGTAGGGCTCTGGTAGTGCTCCTCCTGTTCCTCCTCACACAAAGGAGCAGATACTGGTCCTGCTGCTGGGTTGTTTCCCTTCTACAACCCTGTCCAGCTCTCCCAGAGTAACAGCCTGTCTCCCAGTATCTCCTCCATGCTCTTGAAACGGTGCTGGGATACACACACCAAGCACATATAGATGTACCATCCTGGAGGAGCTTGAGTACCTGGGCTACCTGATTGGCTTGCAGGTACTGTCTCAAGTACTGACAAAGACCCTAAAAAACACAAAACTAGATACAAATCATTCAGAAAGGATAAGGAGAGAGCAATTGTCTATAGCCACCACCTGCAAAACCATTGGCTTTTTGGGGGTTGTCTTGCTGTTGCCTATCCAGTGCACCTGTTGTCACTTTCATTTGGAACAAAGCAGGTGAAACTTATTCACAATCACTTATGCTTGGTAACTGGACAGAGCGTAATAATTTATATTACTAATAATTTATATTACTTAATTTCTGTAACTGGTTAACTGGTGACATAATAATTGAGAGTGGAATTTTACTGGAGTACTGAGCAAGTTTTCCCAGTTAATGCAGCAGGTCGCATGTGCCATAAGAGCCGTAACACTTCAGTTTACCTTCATATCAGAAAAATCAAATACAAATACTTGTATTTGGTATGTTTTATGTACAGTATTTTAAGCAGTGAAGTATCCAAAAATTGTTCTCTTAAAATCAATAAAGAAAATGTATTCTGAATACTGGTTTTTCAAAACTTATCTTGGAGCTGTCTTGAATTCTTAATACATATTGCTGTAATTTGCAATTACAATTTATACTGTAACAGTAGGTATGCAGTAGATATTGTGGACTTAAGAAAAATAGATGAGTACAGAAACACCAACCTAATCTCATGAGAAATTTGGACAAATTTATGTTAGGGCAATGTGCATTGGAATCCAAAAATTGAGTGCAGTCCAAGCAGATGATGAGTGAACAGGAGTAAAAGCTAAATTTGGCTTTAATGCACTAAATCATGGTCATTGGTTAGCCTGTCTATCATGCCAATAGATGCAACACGAAACAATGTATGTGAAAACAGGACTGAAGGATGATGTCAGAGGGAACCACTACTACTTTGTGTGTAAAGCAACTGTGAGAGAGAAGGCAGAAAAACAAAGACAAGGAGAAAAACATTAGAACAGAGAGCAAAAATGGGTCCTTATTGTACATTCACAGTATTAGACATTTCACACTTGAGTACTGCTTTTGTTATGGGGTTCATTGTCCTACATAATGAATAAATATACCTTTTCTGAGTGGCTGACACATGGCTACTATAGTATCTCATATACTGTCTATACAAGTGTAGTTGTTTCATAATCCTTTATTTGCCATCTACAGTCTATCCCCCCACCCCCCAACATTGAGGAGGATAGTTACAGAAAAACAATCAGGTATCTGAAAAAATTCAGGCTTAGATCATAGAAAGGAGAAGAAAAGAAGAAAGAGAAAGAGTGAAAAAAAAAGAAAATAGGTCAACAATTAAGTTATATGTTTATTTTTCTAAGGGCATTTAAGAAGCTACTTGTGTAAGCCATATCCTAATGGAGGGCACTTCAGGTTTAGACCATAAGAATAATACATTTTTTTGACCAGTTATGTAAGAATGTTTAATGCATAAATAACATCAGCATCAGAAGAACATGGAATATAATTTCAACAAATAAACACTGGATTACTTGTTTATGTGTTTAAATATCTTTTGTATAGTTACACAAACCCCCTTCCAAAAAGTTTGAATCTTGCCACAAGATTGACCTTAATGTTGAAGCACAAATTAGAAATATTGGGGAATTTTGCTAAAGACAGATAGGGATTAATCAAATTCTATGAATAAATTTAAAATTGATTTGTGTAAAGTGATACGAGTACACATAGGGAAAGTGTTCACATATACAGTATGAAGCCCAAAATATCAGTTGCTTCTCAATATTTGTAAGTTCCAAACATATTTTACCCTCTTTTCCTTAAGGACTCAAAGAAATGCCTTAGTTGTAAAAATCTGTAAGATAGTCAAATGATCAGAAGGCAGCATCATTAAACAAATGTGAAAAGTTTGAGATTTCTTCTTATAGCCACACTGGGAGGCCATAATCTGCAGAGGAACATCTAGATTAAGGGCAATTGGAGACCATACAGATAGGATGGTTGGGATACTTAAATATTTCCTAATATCACTCCCAGCAAATAATGTGTTTGACACTATGATGTCATCAGATACAGACTGTATCTTGTGAATTTTTTTTAGATAAAGGGAAGCAAACCAAGCAATCTTGATCGACATCCAAAGGATTCTATACTAGTCCATAATGAATTGTGTCTATTCTGAAACCAGCTCATCATACACTTCATTTGGGCAGACTTATTGTAAAGTTGCACATTTGGTAAAGATGCTCCACCTAAATCTTTAGGTTTGAACAGTTTGAGGAGCTTGATTCTTGGTTTTTATTGTTCCAGATATACCAGATATTCCAAGTACAGCAATTCATCAGCAAATAAAGAAATAGGCACTGTTATACCTGATATATTGTTTCCTTCTGATGGATTCAGCCAGTAGTTCTACTGCTAAGGTATATAATAGAGGTGACATAGGACATCCTTGGCAGCAAACCCTGCCAACTAGAAATTTGTCAGACAAAAGACCATTTGTACTGATGGAGAGGGTCCAGAGGATCAGAATATACAGTCGGGTCTATAGGTATCTGGCTAGTGACAAAATTTTTACAATTTTGTCAGGGTCCAAATTTTCCCAGCAGAATATTGCCCAGAGCATCACACTGCCTCTGCTGCTTGCTTTCTTCTCATATTGCATGCTGGTGCCATCTCTTCCCCAGGTAAGTGATGCACACGCACCCGGTCCTCCTCATGATGTAAAAGAAAACATGATTCATCAGAACAAGCCACCTTCTTCCTTTGCTTCATGGTCCAGTTCTTATGCTCATGTGCCCATTGTAGGCATTTCCGGCAGTGGACAGGGGTCAGTATGGGCACTCTGACCGGTCTGCGGTTACACAGCACCATACGCAGGAAGCTGCGATGCACTGTGTGCTCTGACACCTTTCTATCATAACCAGCATTAACTTTTCCAGTAGTTTGTGCTACAGTATCTCTTCTATGGGATTGGACCAGACAGACTAGCCTTCGCTTCCAGCGGACATCAATGAGCCTTGAGCGCCCATGACCCCATCACCGGTTCACCGTTGGACCACTTTTGGTAGGTACTAACCACTGTATACCGAGAAGATCCCGCAAGACCTGCCATTTTGGAGATGCTCTGACACAGTCGTCTAGCCATCACAATTTGGCCCTTGTCAAAGTCACTCAGATCCTTATGTTTGCCCATTTTTCCTGCTTCCAATACTTCAAGAACTGACTTTTCACTAATATATCCCAACTCTTGACAGATGCCATTGTAAGGAGATAACCAATGAAAATCCTGTCACCTGTCAATGGTTTTAATGTTATAGCTGATATATACAGTACACACACACACACACACACACACACACACACACACACACACACACACACAGTTACATTATATTTGGTGCATTAGACAGTTCATTAACATAATGACAGTGAAGGTGACAGAGAGGATAGTTGTTAATTTAATGGAAGTTTGTAAAGATTGGTTATTATTATTATAATACAGAGAACGTGCCACATGAAATCAGTGAGAGAAGAAATCAGTGAAAAAAAAAAATATTCTAAACTTGTACGTTGAGTTCATTCTTCATTATATGAGCAAAAATTTCCTAAACAGCTTCAGACCTCTTTCTAATAACTTGCACTATATACAGAACAAACCGACACCAAATAAATGCAGCGCATGATACGAACCTTTGACATGTTTACTGTTGGAATGTTATATTTACAACATAAGAACCCTGGACATGAATAAAAATAAATATATACCACACATAATGTAAAATTACTTTGAATGACTTTGCATTGCAAGCTGTCTAAACTAGATCACTTGTCTGTCTAAGAGGAACTCTCCATGCTAACACACTGCTCTGTTTATTTATACTTACTCACACTACCAGGGTTTGCTACTCTGAAAGAAAAAAGACAGTGCAAGACAGCTGATTGATCATTTAGTTTATTACCCGACACCATTTCTGTCTGATTAGATTTTTGACTTTTTAATAGAGTCATAAATATATAATAAATTTATTAAACATAAATTTAACAAAATTTTTTTTGTTAAAATATAGAATTGCAAAAATCCCAATTCCCAAAGGTTCAATCAACTAGAAAACTAGAACTAGAAAACTAAATCAGATGATTCGGCCAAGCAGCCAACTCAAAGGTAAAACAGAGCTGTCCATTAAAAAAGTGGTGCTTCTGCTGTTGGAATGGAATGTACAGGGTAGACGCAGCCAATGAGTAGCAGTGGTAAAGGAAATAAGGACAAAGAAAGAAAGAAGATGGATAAAAAGGGTAAGAAGTAGGGATCTTACTTTGGGAGTGGGGCAGGAGGCAGTGGACAGGCGGGACTGCTGAGCACGGGGAGACTCTGAGGGGGTGGTACTGAGAGAGGCTGTGTCCCGTGGCAACACCTGAACGCCCCGAGAAATAATGGCGTCTGGAATCTATGGTTAAAAAAAGAAGTTAAAAAGTTATGACATATAGAATATATTCAGCCACATCAGAGAAAAACAACTGCAATATCATGAAAATGACCAGTTGGTCTGGTTGCTTTTCCCTTGTTCTGCAATATGCAATATATATACATGCAGTTATTTATGAAACCTGTAGCAGAACAAATTTTTATTATTTTAAATTTTTATTTTTGCATCATATTATGAGTTTGATCCAACCCCTCAAACTCAACAGGTTTGCAACAACTGGCATTTTATGCTGAACAAAGTCTTTACAGTTTCTATTATGGCTAGATAAAACCAGGATCTAAATAAAGAGTTATTTAAGTGTCTGTGCATTTTGTAATTTCTGCAGTGAGTGTGTGCGAATACGCATACGCATCAGAATCTACAGTTCCCTTTGAAAGTATTGGAACGGCAAGGCCAATTATTATTATTTTTTTTTTTTTTTTGAACACGAGACATTTGAATTTGAGATCAAAAGATGAATATGAGATGATGGATCAGAACTGCAGCTTTCATTTCTGGTTATCTACATCTAGATGTGTTAAACACCTTAGAACATGGCACCTTTGGTGGCAAACCACTCAACTTTTAGGTGAGCAAACTTATAGGCACAAATAGTCTTAAAGTAAATGAAATTAAAAAACACTTAATATTTGGTTGCATATCCCTTGCTTGTAATAGCTGAATCAAGCTGGTGACCCACTGACTCAGTTGTTCTTTGTTTTTATTTATTTATTTATTTATTTATTTATTTATTTATTGGGGGGTGGGGGGTTCTCTCTTCAGTCTTGTCTTCAGGAGGTGAAATGCATGCTCAATTTGGTTAAGGTATGGTGACCGACTTTTCCAGTCTAAAATCTTCCAATTTTTGCCCTGATAAAGTCCTTTATTGTGCTGGCTGTGTGTTTTGAGTCATTGTCTTGGTGCATGATGAAGTTCCCAATTAGACTGGATGCACTTCGCTGTAAATTTACAATGTTTCGTCTGAATTCATTCTGCTGCTACCAGCATGAGGTACATCATCAATAAAGAATAGTGAGCTCATTCCAGAGCACTACTCTCCATTGTGCTTGAATGATGAGCTCAAATGCTTGGGATCATGAGCAGATCATTTCTTTCTCCACACTTTGCCCTTTCCATCACTTTGATAATTTGAGGTTAACTTTGAGGTTAATCTTGGTTCCAGAACTTTTGTGGCTCATCTCTGTATTTCTTTGTGAATTCTAATCTGGTCTTCCAATTTTTATTGCTGATGAGTGGTTTGTATCTTGTGGTATGGCCTCCACATATAATCCAATATTTTTGATCTATTTATTATCTATTTTAAGTTTCATGCCCCATAGATGACATTCCGGAAACCAAAAAAAAAAAGATAGCATCTTCCCCTTTGCCTTTTTTTTTTTTTTTTTTGCAAGGCATGAGATTTCTCTGGGAATTTGTTAAAGTTGGGCTATGGCATGTAAACTGTCCAGTTAAACTGCTGAAAATTAAAACTAAAATCAAAAACTTCCTTTTTGGTTTTACATATTGTCAGTGTTAGTTAATTATATATAAGTTGAGTTACAGTTATTTTATATGTACTAATAATGAGTTATGTATTGTCCAATTAGATGCAGTTACGTCATTACATGGGGACTAGTTCACTGTTTATGTTTAGCGTCAGTATGCTTGCAGGCTCCGGTGCGGATAGTTGTAGTCAAACCCATCAGCACTGGCCAGAGCATAAACCCCACTGTTGTAAAGTTATGCTTTATTAAGTAAAGTTCCTGCAATGGATTATCTTTGTTGTGTGTTTCTCTTCACACCTTCACGAACACCGATAAACTAATGTTACAGACGAGAGCACAAGTGGTGTCAGAAGTTGAGCGCAATAGAAAATCATCAGTGAATTGTGAGTGTTATGAACTGCTGGGACATCCGGTGTGATTCTTGTGAAGTAGTATTAAAGACTAACTGACACATCTATTCATCGCATTAACCTTTCTTTTACGGACATAAAAGCAGCACGAAATTCCCCTCCCCCCAACAGAGAGGCGTGGCGCTGGAAGTCTGTCAAAGCAAGCGCTGCATTTGGCACTATGAAATAGCCTTGAGAAGTTACATTACAACTCACAGAACAGAATATACTTCCATATTAATAAATAAATATTATAAATAATATAACATATTATAATAATAAATATTATAAATAACATAACAGAGCAGGCGACAAGGTGGCCCTAAGAACAGTGAGGGCCAAACTGTCCCGGGCCATCAGAGAGGCAAAGCACGCACACACTCAGAGAATCCACAACCACTTCAAGGCCAGCAGAGACACACAGCGCATGTGGCAGGGCAGCCAGACCATCACCAACTACAGGACACCACCATCTGACTGTGACAGTGATGCCTCCCTCCCAGATGCGCTGAACGACTTCTACGCTCAGTTCGAGGCACAGAATGGCGTGACAGCGAGGAAGACCACCCCTTCTCCCAATGAACAGGTGTTGTGTCTAACCACGGCCGACGTGAGGAAGACTCTACACAGAGTCAACCCATGAAAGGCTGCTGGACCAGACAACATTCCTGGCAGGGTGCTCAGGGGA
>CM074954.1:20975065-20987926 GCA_037577455.1 Pangasius macronema
CCTAAGTGCTTGATTTTATACACCTGTGGCCAGGCCAAGTGATTAGGACACCTGATTTTGATCATTTGGATGGGTGACCAAATACTTTTGGTAATATAGTGTATATCTAGTTTGTTTAAGCCTATTGTGTCTCCTGTACAGTGTTACATATATTATCTCATATTATTCATATTACATATATTATTTGCACATTTTTTATTATATGTCTTGCCATTTTATTGGTATATGTGTTCTGGAAGCTTCATACCAAGTCAAAGGTAATACAAGAAGGACCTAGAAGTAGTTAACTGTTCATAAGGGAAATGGCTTATGGGAAAAAGCTGTTTGTATGCTTGGTTGTTCTAGTGGTCAGTGCTCTGAAGCGCTGGCCCAAGGGCAACAGTTCAAAGAGATTGTGGCCTGAGTGAAAGGTGTCTGAAATGCTTTTACCTGCTTGTTTCTTCACTCTGGATGACTATAAGTCCTGTAGGGTGGGCAGGGGAGCACCAATAATCCACTCAGCGGTTCGGACTGTCCATTGAAGTCTTCTTTTATCTGATTTGGTAGCTGAACCAAACAACCCAAACAAAAAGACAGTAAGGGAGCTCCAGACTAAGGTAGCCATCTGCGGCACCATCCTAACAGAATCCCTTCCCGAATATCTTGGATTAAGAAGGAGAAGGATATGGCTTATGTTTTTTCGTCCATAATACTGTGGAATAATGTCTGATTGGTGTGGTTTAACAATTTCACGTTTCACAGTTTCACATGGGCCATATGGGACCCCTTGTTTGAGAACCCTGGGGTAGCAGAACAGGAATGCTCTGTAATGTTATCGTTATTCTGTAAAAGATAACCTTTGGTTAACAATATGAGGTTTTATCCTATAAGCTTGCGTGGGTGTTTCACCCAAAAGGATGAAAGTACAAAACAATCAATAACAAATAATAATTGTATACACTCACCAGCCACTTTAATAGGGACACCTATACCCCTCTATGTCACCTGGTCTTTATCCATCCTCAGCTGTCCATTTTCAGTAATTATGTGTCCACTGTAGCCTCTGATTCCTGTTATTGGCTGACAGGAATGGAACCTGATCTGGTCCTCTGTTTTTGTAGCCCATCCACCTCAAGGTGCAATGTGTTGTATGATATTTTTCTGCTCACCACCATTGTAAAAGGTTTATTTTAATTACCATAACTGCCCTGTCAGCTCAAACCAGTCTGGCCATTGCTCACTGGAAGTTTATGTAAACTCTATGGACTTTTGTATGTATTTATACACACACATGCTTTGATGTATGGCATTTGAATTTGGAATCTGGCTACCAGATTCACTACCATTGAAGCGAAACATCATTAGGCTTAAACAAAACAAACCAATCAGAGAGCAAAAAACCATCAGAGAGAGAGCAAAAATATATGGTGTGGTCAAATCAACTACTTGGTACATACTTAAAAAGAAAGAATACACTGGGGAGCTCAGGAAGACCAAAAGGCCGGGGAAGACCATGGAAAGGAATTGTGATAGATAACAGAAGAATTCTTTCCCTGTTGAAAAAAAAAGCCCTTCACAACAGTTGCCCAGATCAAGAACATCCTCCAGGTGGTAGGTGTATCTGTGTCAGAAGAGAAGCCTTCACCAGAGTACATACAGAGGATTTACCACAATATGTAAACCATTGGTAACCCTCGAAAACAGATCAGATTTTTCCAAAAACATCTAAAAAAAAAAAAAAGCCCATACAGTTTTGGAACAACATCCTGTGTACAGATGGGACAAAAATGCAGCTTGTTCCAGAATGTTGGAAAGAGAAGAGTAGGTATGAAGAAAGGAAGGATCCAAGGCATACCACCTCATCTTCTGATGTGGACATGTATGGCTGCCAATGTAACTGGTTCCCTTGTATTTATTGATGATGCCATTGCTGACAAAAGCATCACAATGAATTTTGATGTTTGTAGTGTTATATTATCTTCTCAGATTCAGTGAAATGCTTCAGAACTGAATGGACTGCACATCCCAGTGCAGGTGGATAGTGACCTGAAGCATACATCAAAAGCAACCCAAGACTTTAAGGCAAAGAATTGGATTGTTCTGCAGTGGTGAAGTCAGTCACCTGACCTTAATCAAGTTGAGCATGCATTTCCCTTGCTGAAGGCAAATCTGAACACAGCTCCCATAAAGGCCTGGTGGCACATCACCAGGGAAGAAACCCCACATCTGGTGATGTCTGTGGGTTCCAGAATTCAGGCAGTCAATGACTGCAAAGAATCTGGTACCAAGTATTAAATATGACGATTTAATTTATGATTGTTAGTTTGTCCTATTAATTTTGGTCCCTTAAAAAGATGGGGGTATATTTATAAAGGGTGGTAATTCCTACATTGTTCACCCAGTTTGGATGTAAATACCCTTAAATTAATGCATAAAGCCTGCATATTATGTTGATATTCATTATTTAGTTATCAACACCAATATATTGTGGTACACAGTTTAAACAACAATAACTTTCTGTGTCCAAATATATGTGGGCCTGACTGTACATACATAACTTCACTGACTGTACATACATAAATACACTGGTCACTGAAGCTGATAAACCTGACTTAATTAACCCTGATAAATGTGAGCCTGGAGCTCAGCTAAGATTTCATCCGTCTCCCAAGTCTCCCAAGTCACACACCAGGGTTCTACAGTGGGGCCAGAACCCAGGATTGTGGAAGACTCAGACACCACCATGGAAGCCGCCCCACTCAGCAAGATTGTCAAGGCCCTTGCCATCCTCCACCAAACCCAGTAGCAAGCGCTCCTCAACCTGCACATCAAAGCCCTCACACAGGAGCAGGCCAAGGGCCAATGGGCACTTCACAAGCTGCTGCAGCCGACCTCATCTCCAGCTGTGTCCCCTGCCACATGACACACTCACCAAGACGGCCTCCATGGACGATCCAGAGGCCTTCTTGGCACTTGTTGAGTGTGCTGCAGCTGCGTGGAAACGCCCTGAGGAGGAGTGTGCTCAGTGACTCCTTTCCTTGCTATTGGGGGGAAGCCCAGCAGCTGCCGCCACAGACACAGCTGGAGTATACCAGCATCAAGAGGGCGGTCCTGCAGCACATTGGCCAGACTTGAGGAGCAATGCTGAAGCTTCCAGTCACTGCAACTTCCTGAGCTTGGCCGCCCATTCACCAACATGCAGCAGCAGAAGTACACCTGTCAACAGTGGTTGATGGCAGTGAGAGTAATTGATGATCAGCAAATTCAGCCTAATGTTGTGCTATCCCACTTGTATTTTATTTTGACTATTAAGCACAGGTTATATTGAGTGAAAATTGCACTAACAGCAAAAATTATATTCAGTACATTCTGGAGCTGAGAGCAAATATCCACACCTTAGGTCACCCAACAGAGGAGAATTTGTGTCGAGCCCAAGAAAGACAGTCCCTATTGTACAACGGGGGTACTCGGCTATGGGAATTGGCATCGGGAGATAAAGTTCTCATTTTACTGTTCCTATGGCTCTGGTGACCGTGGTTTCTGAGAGGGAGGAGCTGGGGACCAGAGGTAAGTCTAAAAATTGTGGCACAATTCACCTCTGTCAACTGTGGAGACCACCTCTCACAGCCCCAGAAAGCACAGGTTGCCATGTTGCAAGAGGGATTTTCTGATGTGTTTTTACCTCTATCTGGTTGCATGGACCACATAGAGCACCACATTGAGACTCCTTTAGATGTTGTTGTATGCAGCCACCCATACCTGTTACCTGAACACAACAAATTGTGCTTGGGGATGAACTCAAGGCTATGCTCTACATGGGAATAATTGAGGAGTCCTACAGTGATTCGAGTAGCCTGGTGATCTTAGTGCCCAAGACTGATGGGTAGGTCCGTTTTTGTGTGGACTTTAGAAAAGTCAATTCTGTGTCGATATTTGACACATACCAAATGCAATGCATTGATGAACTGCTCATCAATGCATCGGTTAGGCATGGCTCACTTTTATTGGACACTGGATTTAACCAAGTGGTACTGGCAGATTCCCTTGACTCAAATATCTCAAGAAAAATGGCCTTTCCCACACCATTTGTGTTGCATCAATTTGCCACATTTTTGTTTGGAGCCCCAGCGATGTTTTATCATCTCATGCACAGAATCATCCACCCACACAATGCTTCTGCTGCTGCTTATTTAGATGACAATCATTTATAGTCATAATTAGCAGCAGCATGTACAACATCTGAGGGCTGTCCTGAGATCCTTGAGACGGATGGGACTCGCAGAAGAAGAAAGAATTGCCCAAAGAAGTGTGGACGGGTGGAAGTACGGTATCTGGGCTTCCACTTGGATCATGAGCAGGTGTGTCTCCAAATTGATAAGACAGCAGGGGTTGCTTTCTCCTGACTTTTCTCTCCTTTTTGTTCTGCAGACTGATGCATTAAACAGAGGCCTGGGGGCCATTTTTGTCCCAGGTAGTGGAGGCGGAGGAACGCCCCCTCCTGTACATCAGCTGGAAGCATCCAGTAAGGGAGACGAAGTACACCACAATCAAGGAGTGTCTGGCCATCAAGTGGGTGGACTTCACCATCCAATACTATCTACTGAGTTCACTCTTTTACCCCATGCTCCAATCATGCCCCTTTCTAATGGCTCCACTGCATAAACGATGCCAGAGTTTTTGAAAGTGTGCTGAAAAGCACATGCTAAATAAGCGTGAGCCTCGAGCTCAGCTAAGATTCGGCCTGTCTCCCAAGTCTTCCTCAACACCCTAACACACCGGGGTTCAACTTTTGTGTACACTGACCTTACTATTTGTTGATAAATTTGATTCAACAAAAACCACTCACCACACTCAGTGATTACAAACTAATCCATTTTCTTTACAACATGTGCAGCACAATAAAAAAATTTGATATGAACATGCAAAAAAAAAAAGACTCTAAGAATTCCATATGGCTCTTAAAACCTGGATTCCATGACCGGTTTGTAGTTGTTTTGATTTTGCATTGAGAACACACTGATTTGAGTGCAGCTGACTCATGCTTTTATTTTTTGACAAATTCCATCCTGTATGTGCAACTCTCAAAAAACTGTCCAAGTAGCATATAAATCTCTAGTTACATCTGAGGTCTGAATACAGTGGGCACAAATTTGGTAATAATTCCTCACTATGTGTTTGTAACGCAACTTTGAATATAGCTCTTATTGTACATAGTCTTTATTTCAGTATTTCAGCCCAAATATGAACATGATTTTGTTCACCATCTCTGCAGGAACCTGACATGATTTTTAATTACATACAATTGTTTGAGCCTGTCTCCATTCTCATGACAACCTTGGAGGAAGTTTAACACCAGTATCTTTATGTTAGGCCTGCATTACCAGTTTTAGCTGTAATGCACTGTGTGTTCTGACACTTTTCTCTAATAGACAGCATTAAAGTTTTCAGTAATTTGTGCTACAGTAGCTCTTCTGTGGGACTGGACCAGACAGGTTAGCCTTTGCTCCCAACACACATCAAATGAGTTAATGAGTCAAATCAAAGTTACTGTGCATGTCCATTCGTAAAACGTACCCAAAACAAAATGATTAGCTCGGTATTCATTAATCTCCTGAGAAACTTAACAAATTAGGTGTGTAGTGTAATTAACAGTAAACAAGCATTTGTGATTAGCTTTAAACAATTTTTTTTTCCACTGACTTGAAGCTCAAGGTTCAAGGTTCAAGGTTCTTTGTCACATACGTATTACATACATGTGATGTAATGTAGTGAAATGTTTTTCCATAGTGCCTCATCCCACAGTGCAACAATGATACATAAAAAAATAAAACAAAATAAAATTTTTAAAAATGATAATAAAATAAAAATAGTATTTTATTTAATAAAAATAGTAGACTATTATGTAAAACATGTTCAGCAGCCTTTAGAGGAATGAAATGTAGAATATGAATATGCATAAATAGAATATGTTAAAAAACAAAAGACAGATATACAGAGCTGTAGTGTGCAAAAAAAATTGTCCCATAGTGAAACTGTTTCTGTATAGAAATATAGAGCTGTACAGTGTAAGAGTTTATGTAGAGTGCAAAGGATTATTTTTTCCACAGTCCAGACTGTTTGCGTATTTGTCTGTGTGTGAGGTAGAGATGTGCATACTTCTTAAGTGTCCTCATTCAGTAGCCAGATTGCCTGAGGGTAGAAACTCATCCTGAGTCTCTCTGTGTTGGTCCTCAGGATCCGATGGTGTTTCTCTGATGGGAGCACTGAGAAGATATTGTCTCCGGGGTGGTGAAAGTCTTAAACAATTTTCCTGGCCTTGGTCTTGCATTGCTGGTTGTAGATGTTTGTGATGCAGGGGAGAGAAGTCCTGATGGCCTTCTTCTGCTGTCCTCATCACTCTGGACAGCACATTGGCCACCACTTTGGCCGTGGTGCCTCTGAACCAGGTGGTGATGCTCCCGGTGAGAAGACTCTCCACAGCCCCAGTGTAGAAAGCCTTCAGAAACCTGTGAGATTCCTTGAGCCTGGCCAGACGTAATGGTGTAGTGTAGCTGTGTGTTGTCCATGACAGGTCTGGTGTGAGATGGACCCCAAGGTATTTGAAGTGGCTAACCTTCTCGACTGTGGCCCCATTGATCAGCAGGGGGCTGTAGTTCCTCACCTGCTCCTTTGCGTAGTCAATAATCATTTCCTTAGTCTTGGTAATGTCAACATGTGGGGAGATATTCACTTCCTCTAAGTAGGCATTCTCATCATTATTGGTGATAAGGTCTACCACCACTGTGTTGTTGGTGAACTTCACTAGCTTGGAGCTATTTGTAGCTGTGCAGTTGCTGGTTTAGTGGGAGTATAGCAGGGGGCTGAGGATGCAGCCCTGAGGGTGATCGTGGAGGAGGTGTGGTTTCCCATGAGTCCCAGATCTTGGAGCTTTTTGCAGAGGTGTGAGGAGATGATGGTGTTAAAGGCAGAGCTGTAATCCACAGAGAGCATTCACACATGGTTTCCTTCCCTCTGGCCCAGGTGGAAGAGGGCAGTGTGTAGGGTGTAGTTGATAGTGTCATCTGTGTACCTGTTGGATCGGTATGCAAACTGTAATGGGTCTAGGCAGTTGGGGAGGAGGGAGCAGACATAGTTTCTAACCAGCTTTTCAAACCACTTCATCACTATAGAAGTGAGTGCTACAGGACTATAGTCATTCAGGGAGGCAGGACTATAAGTTTTGGGGACAGGAATAATGGTGGAGGTCTTGAAACATGTGGAGACAACACTCTGTTTGAGGGAGAGGTTAAAAATGGTGGTAAAGACTGGTGCTTGTTAGTTAGCACAGACTTTTAGCAAACGTCCACTGATGTTGTCCGGACCGCATGCTTTTCTGGTGTTAACTTTGTGTAGCACCTCTTACTCTTCAAGCTTATGTGTGAAGTGATTTGCCCTAATGCGTCAAGTCAAGTGGCTTTATTGTCATTTCAACCAGCTGCAGCTAGTACAGTATACAGTGAAACGACGCAACATTCCTCCAGGGCCATGATGCTACATACAACAACACAGAACCACATGAAACTACACACAACTACATAAAATGCATGTGCAAACAGAACAAGACACTACAAAAACTAAAACAGGATAATAGGCACAATAAGAGACAATGCAGCACCGACTAATACACAATGCCAGTGTGAAAGTGTCAGATATAACAGGTAGTGCAAAAGAATAGCAATATAATGAAATGCTGTGAATGTAACCATAACTGTGACATAGTATTCAGCAGATAAGCTTTTACCAACGGTACTTCAGTACCGTTTGCCAGATGGCAGGAGGATGAATAGTTTTTGTGAGGGCTCATCCAAAATGTTGGTGGCTTTGCGGATGCAGTGTGTGGTGTAAATGTCTATGATAGAGGGAAGAGAGACCCTGATGATGTTCTCTGATGTCCTCACTATTCAGTGGGTCCGAGATGATCCAATTTCCAAACCAGGCAGTGATACAACTGCTCAGGATGCTCTTGATAGTCCCTCTGTAGAATATGGTGAGGATGAGGGGTGGAAGATGGACTTTTCTCAGCCTTCACAGAAATTAGAGATGCTGCTGGGCTTTCTTGGTTATGGAGCTGGTGTTGAGGGACCAGGTGAGGTTCTCCTCCAGGTGAACACCAAGAAATTTTGTGCTCTTGACGATCTTCACAGAGGAGCTGTTGATGTTCAGTGGAGATTGGTTGCTCTGTGCTCTCCTGAAATCAACAAACATCTGTTTAGTTTGGTCCACATTCAAAGACAGGTTGTTGGCTCTGCACCAGTCCGTTAGCTGCTGCACCTCCTGTCTGTATGCTGACTTATCATTCTTGCTGATGAGACCCACCACAGTTGTGTCATCGGAGGACTGCTACACAGTCATGAGTCAGCAGAGTGAACAGACAGTGACTGAGCACACAGCCTTGGGGGGCCCCAGTGCTCAGTGTGGTGGTGTTGGAGATGCTGCTCCCAATTCGGACTGACTGAGGAGGTGTTCAGGCCCAGCAGGTTCAACTTTCCAATGTTGAATGCAGAGCTGAAGTGTTTGAACAGCATTCAATTGCCTGTGTGCTTTTTGTCCAGGTAGATGAGGGCCAGATGGAGGGTGTTAGTGATGGTGTCATCTCTTGAGCTTTGGGACAATAGTGAATTGCAGGGGGTCCAGTGAGGGGGGCAACAGAACATCTATCAGTTGGTGTGCATATCCTCTGAGCACTCTGCCAGCAATGTTGTCAGGTCCAGCAGCCTTTAGTGGGTTAACCCTGTGTAGAGTTTTCCTCACATCAGCCATGGTTAGATACAGCACCTGGCTGTTGGGAGGAGGGGGTGGTCTTCCTCGCCATCAGGTCATTCTGTGTCGAGTGTAGATGATGTTCAGCACACCTGGAAGGGTGGAATCACTGTCACAGGCAGGTGATGTTCTGTAGTTGGTGATGGCCTGGATGCTCTGCCACGTGTCGCTTGTTGCCACTGTCCTTAATGTGGCTGTGGATTCTCTAGGCGTATACGCGCTTTGCCTCTCTGATGGCCCAGGACAATTTGGTCCTCGCTGTTCTTATCGCCTGCTTTTCAGGCAGTGTCTCAGGTCCTCAGCAGCGCACGCACCTCTGCAGTCATCCATGGCTTCTGGTTGGAGCGTGTGGTGATGGTCTTGGAGACAGTGACGTCATCAATGAATTTGCTGATGTAGCTGGTCACAGATGCCATGTACACCTCCAAGCTGGTGAGGTTGTCGTCGGTTGCAGCATCCCTGAGCATGTGCCAGTCAGTGTGCTCCAAACAGTCCTGAAGAGCAGAGATTGCTCCCGCTGGCCAGGCATTTACCTGCTTCAGAACCGTTTGGAGGGTCTGACAAGCAGTCTGCATGCTGGAATTAGCATAACAGAGATGTGACCGGGCTCCGCCTGGTACGCCCCGGGGATGTTTATGTAAACAAGATCCAGCCCGATCTCCCCTTTCCTTGCAAAGTCCACATTTACATACAACTAATTGCCAAATAATTCATATGCATTCACATCTCACCTCGAAGGTTAGTTAACTTAGCTTGGTAAGAAGACACACTCACACTGAGGAAATTGAACTGCCAGGGATACACCCAAAAAACTAGCTGTTTCATCTTTAAAATGAAGTGAAGTGAAGTGAAGTGACTTTGTGGCCAAGTGTGGTGACCCATACTTGGAATTTGTGCTCTGCATTTAACCNCGGGGAGCAGTTGGGGGATCGGTGCCTTGCTCAAGGGTCTCACCTCAGTTGTGGTATTGAAGGTGGCAGAGAGCGCTAGTCATTCACTCCCCCCACCTACAATCCCTGCCGGACTCGATATCTAGGAATCCATATATATTGTAACCGTAAAGATCTATTTAACCTCAATTTTTCACCATTACTTCAACTGATAAAAGATTTGATTAGATGTAATACATTACTGCTGTCCCTAATAGAAAGAATATCCATTATTAATCATTATCACTTCTCAGTGACCTCTGTTAACCCAACCCCTGTCTGGTTCTCATCCCTCCACAGTGAGAAATGCTACAAGTGTGAGCTGGTTTTGCATTTAAGTAGTCTACACATGTAACATCTACAGTTCTATTTTCATCAACTGACAATCTTTGTTTGTTATTTTTTTTTTCTACAGATGGAATGGGTCGAGTCTTAGCTCAGGATGTCTATGCCAAAGACAATCTGCCTCCTTTTCCAGCCTCAGTCAAAGATGGCTATGCTGTTCGAGGTGAGGGCTTCAGTTCTACTCAGACAGCTGTTTTTGCATATTTTAAAGTTTATATTCTGGAATATCCTTTCTTTGCTTCTAAGCTGCTGATGGCCCAGGAGATCGATTTCTCATTGGGGAGTCCCAGGCTGGGGAGCAGGTAAGCCACACGTACATTGCTTGCGTAAATATACACAAACACACACACGCACATGCACAGGCTGCATATTAGTTTGGACATCTGTAGACAGATAGTTTCAAGATAGCTGTGTGTGTATGTGTGCATCTGTGCATTTGTGTGTGCATGTAGCCTACTCACACAGTGATGCCAGGCCAGGTAATGAGGGTGACGACGGGAGCTCCTATCCCATGTGGAGCAGATGCTGTAGTGCAAGTAGAAGATACAGAGTTACTGCGGGAGTCTGAAGACGTGAGCCTCCTTTTCTCTCACTCATTTTTCTTTCTCTCTTAATAACACCCCCTTTTCTCTGTTTTTCATTAAACATGATAATTTTACCAGTAACTGGTATGCAAATCTTCTTGCGTAATGTAGTGACTACTTTTAAGTATGTATAATGTTCTTTTAAAGCATGAAAGCATGTAGCAACAGAGATTTTGATTTCTTTTCACACATGCATAGATGAATATATGCATAGATACACAGGTTGCTGTGTTTTAGGGCACAGAGGAATTGGAGGTGCGGATTCTGGTGCAGGCACGCCCAGGCCAGGACATTAGGTCAGTAAGTATGTAATCCTTATAGTCTCCCTTTTAAATTGCCTATACATTTTAGTTTACTTTATATTTGTTAGTGAAACATTTTAATCCATTTTAGTATTAAACTTTGCACACACAGGCCAATTGGTCATGACATAAAGCGTGGTGAATGTGTGCTAGCCAAAGGAACACACATGGGCCCATCTGAAATTGGCCTGTTGGCCACGGTGGGTATCACAGAGGTGGAGGTGCACAAGTTCCCTGTTGTGGCAGTCATGTCTACTGGCAATGAAGTGAGTACATTATGAGAAGACTATATTTTAATCTTTTTACTTTCCATGTCGCACACATTTAAGGCTTTTTATGTATCTTAATTTAACAAAATGTGCCATTCCTATCATTTGTTGGTGTTAATATGTGAATGTGTTATGTAGTTGTTGAATCCTGAAGATGACCTCCACCCAGGGAAGATCAGGGACAGTAACCGCTCCACACTGCTGGCTACCATCCAAGAGCATGGCTACCCCACTATTAACCTTGGAATTGTTGGAGACAAGTATATACTTTCACCTCTGTCTATGTTTCAGTCTGTGCCAGAAACTAAAAGCACACATTACTCATATAATTTTAGACTGAGAATTGTAGAAACATAGGCCTAACACAAAGAGATTTTTCATACTTGTATTTTTTTTTGGTAAGTCTGTTTGCACTGAGAGTTTAAGTTTGATCATGAGTATGAACTATTTTTGAACCTGGCTAAGGTCTGAGGTGCCAGTCTCTGAAAACATCTTCTGGGGTTCACCTCAAGTGCACTCAGGCTTGAGTGTACCCTGCAGGAAAGCAATCATATGCCTGGGTCTGGTATGCAAGTAATTAATAAAATTTTGCATTTGACCCTCATTTATTCATTCTTTCACTTATTCATTCATACTTCTTTATTATTCACTTTGTCAGGGTCACAGTGCATAGCTTGTGTGAAAACAAACCTGCAATGATAACAATATCTTGCAAATTAGCTCAGGATTGGTATGGATTGATCCATGGCAACTAGACTGTGTAAAAATGCTTTAGAGTGTACGTTTGACACTTTTTCTACTGCACTTCCTGAGTCTTGCACTTTATAGTAATGAGGTCTACTCTGTATTTCTGTACAATTTTCTACTTTTCTTGGATTCTTCTACATGTAAATTTAATAAGTTGTTTATTAGAGGTGTAATGATGCACAAAATTAAAATTTGATGTGGTGGTGTCTTGGTACAATATGTTTTTATTAGAGCAAAAATATACTTTGCCTGAATGTGTGTTATGTTTCCATTTGATAAACATTTAACATTATAAATGTATAATAATTAAAATTTATGGTGAGACAGTTTTCGCATAGTGTTTGCACGATCCATTCAGACTCTTAGCAGCATATAACAAAACGAAAACCATGCATTAGAATGCAAAGCTGGTTTGAGTCTGCTTCAACTCTCAAAGGGGCATGTCTGCCCTTAGTTAGTATTTTTGCCGTTAGTGAAAATACTGCTCTTAGATAGTATTTTTGCTGTTAGTCACAGATATCTCTGTAGAGACTGAAAGCTGCATTCTCCACTACTGAGTAGTCTCATATATGCAACTATGAAACACGATGACTTCTTTAGCCTAGATAGGATCAGCCGAGAAAGGCCGCCTGAATGCTGTAGAGAGAGTTTGCTATGTATTTTTGTTACTAGTTTTAGAGACCAGCACAAAGAGATGATGACAGACATGTTTGTGGTATTAGTGCCATTGTATGGTACTTGTATTTGGCAGATTCGAGACATAAGTTTCATTCCACCCCTGACTGATTGCCAAAGTCATGACTTGCCAGCAAGTCAAAGTGCTCCCAGACAACTTCTTCTTCTTCTTTTGGCTTTTCCCTTCAGGGGTCGCCACAGCGAATCATCACTCTCCACCTATCCCTATCTT
>CM074954.1:20997993-21012651 GCA_037577455.1 Pangasius macronema
CGGGCAAGTTTGTGGTGTGGGAGGAGACGTGGCTTTCGAAGACGTTTTTTGTTCTTTAAGCCCTTCTCTCGCAGATGTCATCTTATGGTTATTGGGCTGCATCAGTAAGGGCCTTAATTTGGGTCGAGGATCAGCCTGTGTCTTAACGGACAGCCCGTCGGACAGCCCATCATTTTTGCACAGATTTTAACTTTTAAAGGTTATGGTCTTAAACTTTTGATCAGCTGATGACCAGCCTGTTTGAGTTTAAATGCAGTTTTCAATAAATTGCCTACTCTGTCTTTTTTGTCTCTTGCTCTTGTTTCTTCTTTTGGAATTTTGAAGAAGTACAACCTGGTTACTTACTGGGTAAGAACCTTTCCCTTTTGCTCACACAACAGCCACAATTCTTCAAGGAGTGAATTCCACAAAATCTTGGAAATGTTGTCATTGTAGTATTATGTAACTGATACAAAAAGTTGGAGTTCTACCCAACTATTGTTGGCTATGTATATACACACACATACTGGTAATCTTTTTTTTTTTTGCAGAATAGTAATTAAATAAGGAAACCTACTATAAATCTTTTTTATCGAGAGAGTGAACTTGTTAAGCCTTAAGAAAATACTTATAGACAGAGCAGATATTAACTATAAAAACAAATATATGGTGTGCTACAAGTGCCTAATTAGAGTGATACAGATTTTGGCCTTTCACAAGAGGCCAAATTAGATTAAATTAGATATAGAGTGTTCTAGTAAAGTCATTTCTAACATTTCTCAATTCACCTAACATAATAATAAATTTAACTAAAAATGAGGTCATTTTATGCTAAGAATATTTGCTCAGATGCTTATGTTCATATACTTTTGGTTTTATTAGGAGCACCTGTAAACATGCTTATTCATGCAACCAATCAGGTGGCAGCAGCACAGTGCATAAAAACATACAGAAATTGGACAGCTGAAAAAAATGGGAAAACATTGCCTGGTTTTTCTCCAGTCTTGATCTGTCCATTTTGTGGGTGATCCTGTGTCCTCTGTAACCTCAGATTTTTGCTCTTGGCTGACAGGAATGGAACCCAATGTACTCTTCTGCTTTTGTTGCCCATCCTCCTTAAAGTTGTGCATTCTGAGATGCTCTTCTGCTCACTATGATTGTAAAGAATGGTTATTTGAGTTAGCGTAGACTTCCTGTCAGCTAGAACCAGTCTAGCCATTCTCCTCAGACTCTACAGACTCTTGTGTGTGAAAATCTCAGGAGATCTGAAATACTCAAACCAGCTCGTCTTGTACCAACAATGATGCGATGGTCAAAGTCACGGAGATCATAATTTTTCCCCATTCTGATGTTTGATGTGAATATTAACTGAAGTTCTTAACCTGTATCTGCATGATTTTATGCATCATTATTTATATATATGTTATATGCACACAGACACACACACAAAATGGACAGAAAAAGTCTACACACTCAGTTTGAAATTACAATGTATTGTAATTAAGTGAAAAACAATCAGAAACATTTTTAAGGGAAAAATAGAAAAATTTAAAAATACAATAACCTGGTTGCACACCCTTTTATAATTGGGGATGTAGCTGTGTTCAGAATGAACAGCTGTCATCAATGAAATTGTTCTGATTAACCCCAAATAAAGAACAGCCATTTCTGTAGGCTTTTCTTCACATCATCTTAGTTTCATCCAACTGCTGAAGCCATAGTTTGCACAGAGCTTACAAAGCATATATGATATCTTACTTGCTGAAAGGTATAGATCAGGGGTGTCCAATCTTATCCGGAAAGGGCCAGTGTGGGTGCAGGTTTTCATTCCAACCAAGCAGAAGCCATACCTGAGTCTACTGAAAGCCAAGATCAGCTGATTAAACAGGTGGAATCAGGTGTGGCTCCTGGTTGATTGGAATGAAAACCTGCACCCACACTGGCCCTTTGTGGATAAGATTGGACACCCCTGGTATAGATCATAAGAGGGGTATAAAAGAATTTAGAGGACATTAAATGTACCATGGCAAACCGTAAAGGCCATCATCAACAAATTGAGAAAATGGAGCACCACAGTGACATCACCAAGAGCAGGAGGTCCCTCCAAAATTTATACAAGGACAAGACAAAAACTTACCAGGGAGGCTGAAAAGAGACCTGCAGCATTATTAAAGGAGCTGCAGGAATACCTCTCATAATAATCTCTCATTTTTCACATGTCTGGGCAATGCGGTGTGATGACTAGACGGAAGCCCTTTTTCACAAAAAAATAGCTCAACTAAAACTCCCCAAACCATGTGGCAAAATGTGCTATGATCTGATGAGACCAACTACAAAAGATATAATAATTCTGTAATTCCAAAAGGTATGTTTGGTGCAAAAAAGCACCAAAAAAAAACAAAACACCATACCCACTTTGGAGCAGGGTGGTTGCAGCATCTGCTTTTCTTTACTCAGAACTGGGGCTTTTATCAAGGTGGAGGGAATCATGAATAACTATAAATACCAGCTGATTTTAGTGCAAAACTTTCAGGTGTTTACTAGTAAGCTGATGAAAAGGAACTTCACATTTCAACATTTCAAGCATACATCCAAATCAACAAAGGAATAGGTTAACCAAAAGAAGATCAATTTTGAATGACCTAGCCAGAGCCCAGACCTGAATCCCACTAAAAGTCTATGGACTGACATGAAGCAGACTGTGCACAGGAGATGCCCTTACTATTTGATGGATCTAGAATGTTTTTTCAAGAAAGATTGTTAACATATTGGAAAAGTCAAGGTGTGCCACGCTGGTAGACTGTTGCCCAAAAAGACTGAGTAGTGTAATAAATTCAAAAGGTACTTCAACAAAGTATTAGTTTAAGGGTTGCGCACTCTTTTGCAACTAGGTCATTGTAGGTTTTTTATTTATCCTTTTTCCCTAAAAAAAGTTTTTTCACTTAATTTTTAAGTTGTAATTTCACATTGAGGGTGGAAAACATTCTGACATGATTTATCTTGGTTTCATTTGCATCACAAAAACCTGCCATTTTAACAGGGGTGTGTAGACTTTCTATATCCATGGTGTGTGTGTGTGTGTGTGTGTGTGTGTGTGTGTGTGTGTGTGATATTAGGCATTTTCCATGAAACCTCATACTTTCATACATCAATTGAGCTGTAAAATGAACAGCAAATGTACTCAAGACACTGACAAGTTTAGAAATAATGATTTTTTTCTTGAAATAAGAATTTTGTCCTTCAAATTTTGCTTTTGTCAAAAGAATCTTCCCTCTGCAGCAACTATAGCCAGTCAAGCACTGTCCACAGTGTCCTTGTTCAAGATCCCTTTTATCTTGTATAAATCTCCCACTTTAGCACCACCAAAGCACCCCCATCAACTTTCCTCCACCATGCTTGACAGATGGAGTCAAGCACTCCTCCGGTATCTTTTAATTTTTTTTTTCCTGCATCTCACAAATGTTCTTTGTGTTTCAGATACCTCAAACTTAGATTTGTCTATACACTTTTTTCTAATTTTCCTCTGTCCAATGTCTCTGTTATTTGGCCCATTTTACTCTCTTCCTTTTATTGGCCAGTCTCAGATATGACTTTTTCTTTGCAATTCTGACTAGAAGGGCAGCATCCTGGAGCCATCTCTTGACTGTTGAAGTTGAGTGGTGTTTTGTGGTTACCATTCAATGAAGCTGCCAGTTGAGGACCTGTGAGATGTCTGTTTCTCAAACTAGAGACTCTCAAGTACTTCCCACTTCTCTTTCTATCCTGGTTAGAGCCATTTTGTGCTGTTCTTTGAAGGGAGTGATACACACCATTGTATGAAATCTTCAGTTTCTTGGCAATTTGTCGTATGGAATAGACTGTTTTATTAACTGAAGTTTCAGAAGAAACTTGTTTTTTTTCTGGACATTTTGAGTCTATAATCAATCCTACAAATGTTGACGCTCCAGATACTCAGCTAGCCTAAAGAAGACCACTTTTATTGCTTCTTTAATCAGTGCAATGGTTTTCAGCTGTGGTAACATAATTGCATGTGGGTTTTCTAATGATTAATTAGCCTTTTAACATGATAAACCTGGATTAGCTATCACAATGTGCTATTGGAACACAATTGTGATGGTTGCTGAAAATAACCTTCTTTACGCCTATGTAGAGATTCCATTAAAAATCACAAGTTTCCAGCTATAATAGTCATTTATAACATTTACAATGTCTAAACTGTATTTTCGATTTATTTAATGTTATTTTATTTGAAAAAAGTGTGCTTTTTCAAAACCAAGGGAATTTTGAAGAGACCCCAAACTGTTGACTGGCAGTATATGTTTGATTTCTTCTATATTTGCATGTTTGCCACAGTTAATTGTTTGAGATCTTCAAACAATATTTATACAAGACAACCATAAAGTAAAGTTTAATTTATACAAAGTAAACATAAAATGTAGTTTTTAAATGATCATTTCCTTTATTGAAGGAAATAATATCCACCTGGCCCGGTGTGAAAAAGTAAGTGCCCCTTAGTTATGCAATTAACCAAATTTATAATTGGGTTCAATTAGACTACACACAGCCAGGACTGATTACTGCCATACCAGTTGAATCTGAGCATCACTTAAAAAGAATGTTTCCAGCAATGTGACAGTGTGGCTAAAAAGTCAACAAGCAGCACACTATGCACTATGAGATGAGAGAGAACATTATTGAATTATATCTGTCTGCAAAGAGTTACAAAGCCATTTCTAAGGCTCTGGGGCTCCAGCAAACCATGGTAAGAGCCATGGATAAAACTTGGATCAGTGGTGAATCTTTCCAACAGTGGCAGGCCTACCAAAGAGCTCACTGACGACTTATCCAGGAAGTCGCAAAAGAACTCAAACAAACATCAAGGAACTGACCTTGCTCACCTCAGACAAGGTCAGCCTTCATGAACTCACCATTAGAAAGAGACTGAGCAAAAATGATTGACATGGGAGAGCTGCAAGCTAAAAACCACTGCTGACCAAGAAGAACATAAAGGCTTTTCTCACACTTGCCAAACAAGCCTTGATGACTCCCCAACCTTTTGTGATAAGGTTCTGTGGACTGATGAGTTGAAAGTGGAACTTTTTTGGGGAGCCATAGATCCCATTACATATGGCACACATGTTACACAGCATCAAATTTTATAAGAACATAATACCAGCATTACCAGCACATGGTGGTGGCAGTGTGATGGTGTGGGGATGTTTGACAGAAAATGAATTCTGCTCTCTACCATTAAATCCTGAAGGAGAATGATTAGTCATCAGTGTGTGATCTGAAGCTTAAGCACAATTGAGTCATCTAGTACGATAACAATTTGAAGCACATGAGCAAGTCCACTTCTGAATGGCTCAAAAGAAACAAAATTAAGGTTTTGGAGTGGCCTAGTCAAAGTTCTGACTTAAACCCCATTGAGATGCTGTAGCAGGACCTTAAATGGGCAGTTCTTGATGGAAAGCCCTCTAACATGACTAAATTAAAGCAATTCTGCAAGACGAGAAAAAAATTACTCCACAGGGATGTGAAAGACTGAGTTATCAGAAGCGTTTGGTTGCAGTTGTTGCTGCCAAAGGTGGCACAACCAGTTATGTTTAGGCCCTCCCAACCTGAGTACTTTTTCACATAGGTCGATATAGGTGCATAACCTATGCATAATCTTTTTCCTTCAATAAATGAAGTGTTTGTTTAAACAAAACAAAACAGTGTTTTGTGTCTTCATGTTCTCATTGTCTTATATATTTATGAGGATCTAACACCATTTAGTGTGACAAATATGCAAAATTAGAGGAAATGAAGGGAAACATATTTCTTATTGGGGGAGAAATATGTTTTGAGGAACAAAGACATTTGATATACTATTACAGACCAGTTTGGTTCTCTGGCCTGCAGGAGTACTCTCTGATTTCCTCAAACTGGATTAAGGTTACCCAGCTTTTTCCTTTACTGGTGCTCTACATAATTGTGATTAGACTTCATAAAAGACAGACAAACCACTGTGTTTATGGCATAATTCCAAAGGCCTGGATCACCGGGGAGATTGTGTGGTTATGAAATTTGAGAGGAATGGGGTTCCACTAAGTAATGCCAAACTATACATCAGTGTTAGAGGAGATTTCAGAAATCAGCAAAGACACACGTGTTTTTCTGTTACTGAAATGTGCTGTCAAATCCCCCATTATTATAAATTATGTCCAGTATCCCAGGGTTTCTTAACACCTTATTCAGTTTATCAGCAAATTATTAATCTCTAGATTAGTAGTGTCAGGTGTTTTTGGATGAGGGAAAATTTCAAAATATGTTGGGCAGTGGGTCCCCAGGTTGAGAAATCCTACCAGCTTGGATCATTCTTTGAAGCTTGTAGGGCTGGGACATTTTATTTGTTTGACTTTCAAAGGAGGATACAGTGTATTTTTTAATCTAAATACGCAAAATGTACAGTCAAATATGCTAGACTAATGTACATATATGTGACTAGCACTCTTGAAATATTGAAGCAATGAGGAGAAAACCCCTGTACTATAAAAAAAAAAAAAGTTTTCTGTAATATTATGACATAATTAAAATCATTAATCATTATGTAAAAATGCGGTTCAGTTTCTCTTTTTAAAATAAACAGTGAAAGGTGGCTGAATTACCTGTCTTTTGTTTCCAAGTGTATGTCCACTTAGTTGTACTTATACATGTATTGTTACAGTATAAATAAAATATATATGTTGGAAGTCCCCGTTATGGCCTACTGTGTAGTATGTGAAGTTTAATTGGTTATGTTCATTTGGATGGTTTATTATAATTGTTATGGTTATATTCATTATTGTTTTTAGGTCTCATTTGTTACCACAGCAGCTACTTTATGGGAAACACATGCAAGAAAGTAGCCATGAATATTGACTACAAAAATTTCTACCCTATAAGGCACCACACTGCCACAGCCAATTGTGTACCAACTCCAAGAGAACAGCCAATCAGTTTCAGGCATTTAAAAATCATGCGAAGCTGCTTGTGTGCATTTCCTTCACTGCTCTTTTGAATTTCTTATAATAATTTCTTAATAATTCAGTTTATGCTGAGTCCCTCACAAAAAAAATGTATCTGGAGGGAAAGATCTGCATCATATCGGCCATCAGCATTAGAAAACCCATATCAGTTGACCACAGTTGACCAACTTTGACAGTGATATACAGTAGCCCCTAAAATATTCCTCCTTTTATACAGGCATAAACAATAACAAGAAAGCTTGACACAGGGTCAGCAAGACCCTGGTATTAGGACATGCTCCTTATTTATAATAAACTCCACTTTCTACCTGTCTGATATGGTCATTGTTTGTACTTTAAAACTCATTTGAGATTATCAGTACAGGCCACTCTGTTCCAAGGTGGGGGCAGAGCTAGGAAAGACGGGACTGTTTCTCCAGTAAGACAGTGGAGCAGAAAGTTATTCAAACATCTAGTGTTATATCCCCAAAGCCATTTTCCTGTCAAAAAATATAAAATTAATGAATATAACCTTTTTCATGTACTTTGTTTCTGCTGTGATAATTGCATGTTTAAAGAAGGTGTAATCCATTTTCTTTAAATGTAAAGGAACCTCAGCAACTAAGTAATGGTTGGTATAAAATGCATTGCAAAATCATGCTTGGAAATTTGGAGTAAGTTCAATAATTGAATTGGAATTCCACCCCGTGACTTCCCTTTGAATAACAGCCAGTCAGCAGCACTGAATGAGGAGAGTCAACACTGAGGGGGATGAGGGGGGATGCTGACCTGCCTCATCACACCTCAGTATACACCAACCAGCCACAATATTTAAACCACTGCCAGGTGACGTGAATACCATTGATTATCTCCTTAAAATTTCACCTGTCAAGGGGTGGGATATATTAGGCAGCAAGTGAACAGTCAGTTCTTGAAGTTGATGTGTTGGAAGCAGGAAAAATGGGCAGTTGTAAGGATCTGAGGAACTTTGTCAAGGGCCAAGTTGTGATGGCTAGACAACTGGGTCATAGCATCTCCAAAACAGCAGGTCTTGTGGGGTATTTCCAGTATGCAGTAGTTAGTACCTACCAAAAGTGGTCCAAAGAAGGTCAACCCGGTGAACCAGTGACAGGGCCATGGGTGCCCAAGGCTCATTGATTCGCATGGGGAGCAAAGGCTAGCCCATCTGGTCCAATCCCACAGAAGAGCTGTAGCACAAATCGCACAAAATTGACTGGTCAGAGTGCCCATGCTGACCCCTGTCCACCACCAAAAGCGCCTACAATGGGCACATGTGCATCAGAAAAGTTTAATTTTTTTGTCAGAATCTCACATTCATCTAAGAGTTTGGCATGAGGTGGATGAAAATCTAATGCCCAACACTCAGGTGCACAGAAGCTTCTCTACAGACCTTCAGTGTTGTCATGGTGGTCTAGTTACATTTAGTTTGTTAAGTAGATCTCTTGCCCACACTTGCCTACACTCTCTGTTTGTATTCCATCCAACTTCCTTATAACCAATAGTAAAGTTAATATCATATGTTGTTGTTAGTTTTTTTTTTTAACATAATTCATATCTTTCTTTTCTTCTAATAACAAATTCAGCTCTTGCTTTAGGACCAGTCTTAATCCACTACCTATGGCTTGCTTTCTTTGGCTACTTAATGGAAACTAAACAAGTTGAATTCTTATAAAATGAATATATTTAGAAATACATTTTTTAAGAAGTATAAACAAAATATTCATCCTCAGATATCAATTGAATTAGCAGGAACGTACAACTGAAAATACATAAAAAAGCTGTTCCAAATTAAACTTTGATAACCTTTTTCTATATACTTAATTATAAATTGAGTATAAACCAATGACTGTATGTATGGGTAGACGTCATAACAGGAAATCAAAACTGAAGCCAAAATGTCTCTGAGGCCATCTATTGCCTGCCTGCAGTACAGTTTTTAACCCTGCCTATTCCCATGTTAGCCGGTGAGAAAGTTTAATCTCCACAAATTATTTTCAGGAATAGCGTTCTATCTGACCTTGATATCTCCCCAATACTTTTCCTTAGTTATTTGGTGATTATTATTAAAGGGCATGGTTGATTATGTGGTATAGCCATGTCTAGATCTGCTGTAAACTGTTCTAACATACCTTCAGGAGGGAGTTCTTCACAGTTTTTCTGGTATGTTGCTCATTTTGATGTCATTTTGATCTCATAGTTAGCTCATTGTACTGATATTTTAACTAGCAAACCAGCATGAGTGAACCAAGGTAACACTATATATTCTCTTTCGGCTGCTCCCATTAGGGGTCGCCACAGCGGATCATTGGTCCGCATATTTGATATGGGACAGTTTTTATGCCAGATGCCCTTCCTGACACAACCCTCCCCAATTTTCCCGGGCTTGGGACCGGCACTGAGAGAGCACTGTTGCACACAATCCCAGTGGCTGGGGTTTGTTCCCTGGCCAGGAATCGAACCCGGGCCACAGCGGGCCACTAGTCCACCAGGGACCCCCCAAGACAGCTAACACTAGATAAATAAAAACATAAAAAATTACAGTCAGATCCATAAGTATTTGGACAGTGACACAATTTTTTTATTTTGCCTCTGTACACCACCACAAGGAATTTGAAATGAAAAAAAAAATCAAGTAATGACTGAAATGTGAACCTTTAGCTTTAATTCAAGGTTTTAACAAAAATATTACATTAACAGTTCATGAATTACAGCCATTTTTTTACATAGTCCGTCCATTTTTACAGGCTCAAATGTAATCAGACAAACTAAAATAATCCTAAATATCGAGATTATTTTTAATATTTGGATGCAAATCCTTTGCAGTCAATGACTGCCTGAAATCTGTAACCCATGGACATCACCAAATGCTGAGTTTCCTCCCTTGAGATTCTTTGCCAGGCCTTTACTGCAGCTGCATCAGTAGCTGCTTGTTTGTGAGTCTTTGTTTTCTGTAAGTGTAAAGCATGCTGAATTGGGGTGAATGACTCCCCTTTTAAGAACATTCCATTTATTTACCTTCAGAAGGTCTTGAGTCACTTTGCGGCACTTTTTGGGTCATTATCCACCTGTACTTTGAAGCACCGTCCTAGCAGCTTTGCAGCATTTGACTGATCTGTGCAGACAGTGTAGTCTATACACTTCAGAATTCATCCTGCTACTTCAGCAGTCACATCATCAATAAACACCAGTGACCCAGTTCCATTGGCAGCCATACATACCCATGCCATAACACTTCCTCCACCATGCTTGATAGATGATGTAGTATGCTTTGGATCATGAGCCCTTCCTTTCCTTCTCCATAGTCTTCTGTTCCCATCATTCTGGTACAAGTTAATCTTGCATCAGACCTGGTCAGGCTTTTTTTAGGTGCTTTTTTACAATCATGAAGGTGTCTTTTGATTGTAGACATTGACAATGATACACCTACCTCCTTGAGAGTGTTTTTGACTTAGCTAAATGTTGCAAAGGGGATTTTCTTCAACAAAGAAAGAATGCTGCCATCATTCACTTTAGTTGTCTTCCCACTTTAGTTGTCTTCCATGACCTTCCAGGCCTTTTGGTGTTGCTGAGCTCTCCAGTGCATTCATTCTTTTTAAGAATTTACCAAATTGTTGATTTGGCTGCTAGCTAGCTGTTCCTATGAACAGCTACCAAATGCAAATTCAACACTTGGAATCAACTCCAGACCTTTTATCTCCTTAATATGTCAAGAAATAATAAGGAAACAAAAAATGAAGCGACTATGTAAAAAATGTCTGTAATTCCTAAACGGTTAATGCAATATTTATGTTAAACCCCTTGAATTAAAGCTGAAAGTCCACTTCAATCACATCTTAATTGCTTCAATTCAAATCCATTGTGGTGGTGTTCAGAGGCAAAATTGCGAATATTGTCACTCTCCAAATATTTAAGGACCTGACTGTATAAATAAATTGGATTGGACTTATCATACTCAACATTTGTCATTAACTTCACACCTGATCTAAACTATCATCTTCTCTGGTATAGTTCTACATCATTATTGGTATGTTTCCTTATTCATTTTTAATTTATTGATTTACTTTTTTTGTATATATATATATATATATATATATATATATATATATATATATATACTGTATATATATATATTTATTTTATTTTTTTCTTTCTGTCTTTCTTGAGAGCAATTGTAGCATGCCAAAGCAATTTCCCCCTGGGATTAATAAATTTCTTTGAATCTTGAATCTTGAAATTAATAAATAAATTTCATCGTAATTTACAATTGACCAAAGGTACAGTTGACTGCAGGTTAAAGCTAGATCAAAATCATGACGAACTGTGATTGTTTTTGTTTGTTTGTTTTAGTGTAAATGTTAATTGCTGTTTATCAGTATAGTATTTTCTGTTGGTACCTTACATTTCCTACTTATATGGATAATGTCAGACTAACATTAGTTACTAACATAAAGTGCCTATCACTAATATGGTTGGGCAAGAGCTTGACTTACCTGGCTTTATCTACTGTGTGTGCTCTGACTCAAAGGTCTCTTCTATGCAGACTTTGTCTCCAATTTTCCTAAGATAGTGTCTCCTGTTTCGACCAAAAAAAAAAGGCTTCAAAAATGCTCAGTGGGAGTAAATGGCGCTATGTTGTCCCCTCATATACACTCACTGAGCCTTTTATTAGGAACAGTATGCTAATACTGGGATACTGTTTAGGGTCTCCCTTTGCTCTCAAAACAGCCTCAGTTCTTCATGGCATGGATTCCACAAGATGATGAAAACATTTCTTGGAGATTCAGGTCCATGTTCACATGATTGCATCATGCAATTCCTGCAGATTTTTCAGGTGCACTTTCATGCTGCGAATCTCCCATTCTACCACATCCCACAGGTGTTCAATTGGATTCAGATCCAGTGACTGGGAAGGCCACTGAAGAACATGGAACTCACTATGTTCAAGAAGGACTTTGTTTAAGAGGAATTTTGCTTTGTGACCCCTTTATGTTGCATTATCAGTTCTGTAATTACAGAAATACTCAAACCAGCCCATTTGGAAGGAACCTTGACATGGTTAGAGTGACTAAGATCACATTCTTGAGGTCATACCACATAACAGCAAAGACATTTTAAAAAGTAAAATGTTTCAAAATTTGACAAACTCATACAAACCTTTTAGAAGTTTCCAAGAATCCTTGAGATGTTACTGTATTTTTTGTCATTGAATTGTTTTCAGCAAATCTCAAAATGAACAATTTTGGTTTCTTTAGTGAATTATGAAAGAAATATTTTCAGAATTGCACTAATGGTCTATTGGATATTCTGCAACAATAAGTCAGAACCAGGAGGCTGGAGTTGACTATGTACAGAGAAGGGGGGAAGAGATAAAGGAGAATCAGCCTGAGCCAGACAGTGTGTCACCTCCGACCTTGGTGTGTTCTAAGACCATACCAAGGCACAAGGAATGAGAAACATGACACAAACATAAAACTTTAGCAAATGGTCATGATGACAGAGGAAAATAATTAAAAGCTATTAACTAAAGTCAAATATTTTCTTCAGTTTCCCCTCTGATACTCCTTAAGGGAGTATCATAAAGCAAGCTTAGTCAACCTAAATCATATTCATATAGGGTGATGGCCACTCACTACTACCCTTCTACAAAAAGTTATTCAGACCAAATTCTATATGGTCAAATATAAAAATATAATTTTGCTATGAGTACAAACCTGAAGCAAATACGACATCATTATTAATGTAGTAAGCCTACAATAATCAGAACAGTGCTGGAGACAATAAACACACCAAACTCAACAATGTTGTGCCAGAGAGATCCAGTAAGTCCTCTTAACCATCCTGAAGTCTGGTCCAGTGAGGAAACCTTGTAATGAAGAGATGCCAAGTCCTTGAGAATGTCCTTTAAGTACAGTATCTGCACTATCTATCCCATTCACAATAGTTATCAGAAGTTCAGTGACCTCAGCTTGTTGGTTTCTCTTGGTCTTGCCTCTTAGGCATGATCAGCTCATCTGGTTCCTCAGAGACAAGAAAGAAGAAAGAAAGAGACAGAGAACTTCATTCTGAATTTGACCCCCAGATCCTACCATCACTAAATCCTCTCAGAGCACTCTCCCTGATGCACCCACTTTCCCTTCCTGGGGTGGCAGTACAATGTTACAGTGGAAAATGTGTGTCCATGTTTAATCCACAGTACCTGGTAGGAATCTTCCCATCTAGGTTCTAATGTCTGATCATATTTCCTCACCATGACCCAGTGACTTTGTTCCCTAAACTTAGGGGCCGTTTACACAACAACGTTTTCAGCCAAAAACAGGAAACCTTTTAGGGTTCTATCAAGAGTGTAAAAACTGATTAACCATTTTATACACTCTTATGTGACCTAGAGAATGAATTTGAGTGGTCAGGTAAGGAAGTAGTGATTCATGTGCTAATTTTCTCTCTAATTTTCCCAGACAGTGTCTGGGTCAGCTTTTGCACTTGAGTCCAATCAAGTATATGCATTCCAGCATGGGAAACTGGGCTCTTATGAATAGAGGATATTTCAGTTTTGCTACTCTGTGTGATTAAGAGATGTACAAAAAACTTGCCCTTTTAGCTGCTGCATCTGCTGAGCCTGCTGTCGTGTGCCTTATTTGAATCACTTTTCTTTGACTTTCACCATATTCAGCACATATTTGCATACTTCAGTCAGAGTAAAAGTTCAGCTTGTTGAACTTTAACTGTAGGCTAGAAGTGAAGTGACTTTGTGGCCAAGTATGGTGACCCATACTCGGAATGATGAGTATGGGTTAAATACATTTAACCCTCTGCATTTAACCCATCCACATGCGCGCACACACAGTAGTGAACACACACACCCGTAGCAGTGGGCAGCCATTTTAGCTGCGGCGCCCAGGGAGCAGTTGGGGGATCGGTGCCTTGCTCAAGGGTCTCACCTCAGTCGTGGTATTGAAGGTGGCAGAGAGCGCTGGTCATTCACTCCCCCCACCTACAATACCTGCCGAACCCGAGACTCGAAACCACGACCTTTGGGTTCACCTTCGGGTTACAAGTCCAACTCTCAGACCATTAGGCCATGATTGCCCCCTAGAGTGTCCTGTAAAACAGAATGGGCTGTATGTATGTATCAGCAATAGTTGGAGTGAAGTGTTGTAAATCATCATCTAAACCATCTAAAAGTTCTAAAACCTCACACTTTTCTTCATGCTTCAAAAGAACATCTAAATGTTCATGCTTGAGCTTTGACCAATTGACCTTAATACCAATTTGGCATTACAGACACTAAAGTGTGAGGGAGATCTAACCTTAATGAATCAACCAGCTGCATAAAGTGCAGCGTACCCTAAAGCCTTTTACGCTCATCAGAGGTTCACTGTTTATGGCAAGGTCACGTGATGATAACTAGCCAGGCTACAACAGCAAAAATGACACAAAACATGAGACTGACAATATTCCCTGAGAGAATATCCTAAATATTTCTGACTCCTGATTCCCATATTTTCCAAGGAAAGTAACCCAGCCAACTTTTCTCTTGGTTCGTGAATAATGGTCAAATTCACCAGAGGAGTATTAGTGTGCCATCTGGGTCATAAATCTTCTTCTTCTTTCGGCTTTTCCCTTCAGGGGTCGCCACAGCGAATCATCACTCTCCACCTATCCCTATCTT
>CM074954.1:21034408-21044780 GCA_037577455.1 Pangasius macronema
CCAAAGAGGAGGTATATGGAGGTAATAAATGAGGATATGAAGCTAGTGGGTGCAAGTGTTGAGGATGCAGAAGATAGAGATAGGTGGAGAGTGATGATTTGCTGTGGCAACCCCTGAAGGGACAAGCCGAAAGAAGAAGAAGAAGAATGGACTATTTTCGATTGCACCCCCTTGGACCCCTTCATTTCAAGCCCTGTTTTGTTTTACTGTGCATATGAATATGTAAGGACATTTATGAACAAGCAGCTGGGAATCACATGGCCATTAATGCATAAATGTTATGTATACTATTTATGCATAGTGATTGGTGCTTGTTATGTAGTTTGGAATGCAGCCTTGAATTCTTGCTAACGTGCATTGACTTGGCATTCGCAGTACACCAGAGAACGGCACAGCACAACCCATGTTATGAAATGTTCTTCCTCAAGTATCTTGAGATAACATTTTTTTAGTAGCTTTAAACTATGCTAAAATTGGTAGCTGATAAGCTAGTAAGCTAGTTAAGTTCATTAATGCAAACACATGATTTTCATAGGGATGTAACATTTATTTGAAAGAAAATTAGCAAGTACTCAAATTCATGGAGAAGGGACAACTCCCTTGATACTGATACTGTCTTTAATGAAGCATAGTGTTTGCCCCTTGACAAAACAGCATTTTAAATAACATTTTGCCTTTGAACTATGCTGTTCTGCATTTGCGCTGCTTGTGAAAGTTGTTATTCGAGTCTGTCTTTTTCCCTCCCAAAAATTTTGTGTTTAACTGTGAACTTGACACTGACACTAGGTGCTGATGGCACTCTGTTTTGCTTTTGTCAGTGTTGACGCACCTCTCTGTTCTGATTTTGAAAAGATAATCTGTCATCCACGCAAGTTAATTTATCCACATAGCGAAAATATTAACATTCTCAGTTGATGTGTGTGGTTCAGCAGGTGATGGGATTCAGCAGTGTAGTGCATGCTATAGCAAGATGCATTCCACCACACTCATATGAACCAAATGGAGCTTTTTACAGTTAAACATTAATACCAGAGATTTACCAAGCACTTATTGTCTGGTGCTACAAAATTCCCAAATTTCCACATTCTGGAGTATGCTGGTACAAGTTATCCTACATGCAGGAAAAAAAAAAACAATAAAATGACACATGGTCAGTCGACATATGAATTTGGAATGGTTGATAATTGCATAGGTTTTTGAATTCCCCGATATTAAATGACTCCCTCTTGAAGCGTCGAACTTCCTCCCATTTCCCATGAGAGATATTTTGGCCAGTTCTCTCGTCAGATTTTCTCAGATTTTCCTGCTTGAATGATGGACTGTTGCAGTGCATTCAGTTTCTGTCATGGTAAATGTAGAAGGGTTTGAGTAAATTAATGTGAAATGAAATCTATGAGTGTATAGTCAACTTGGCTAATGCTACACAACATCAGTCACCATGTTTATTATTGATGTAATGAAAACCCCAAAATGGTACTTACAGTTTTAGGCAAAAGAGATAAAAAGGCAAACATCTTAAACAAAATAAAAAAGATTTATTAGTGAAAATGTCAGCCCTGTGGATCCATTTCATTCAAAAGATGTAGGACAAATGCTACTTGCCATATTTAGTCTAGTGGTGTGTGTATCAGTGGCTGTTCCCCAGTTATTAAACACTTCCTGAGATGTGACATAAAAAACTGATGCTTCTCATATACTTTGTGATTATTGTATTATTGTATTTTCAAATTGTAACAGGAACTTAGGTTTTCCCCAAACTGAAATAAGAGTTAGCGTCTCTTCTTTACTCCAGTACCTTTCCAAACTGCTTGGATGCCAATTTGTGAATGGAGCATGATCATATGATTATGTGATACAAACATCCGGGTTCCTAGAAAATCCACTACAAGCTCACTCTTCCTGTGGTAATTGTATTACAAGTGGATGTGAGATTTTTTTTTTTATCACTGAGGAGACGCATTAAAAAAATTATTACTGAAGTTCCCCATATAAACTAATCCACTCTGAATAGGGCTTTTGGGGTTGGGAGTTCTTCTGTGTGTTTTTTTTTTTAATTAAATTATGTTTCATTCAGATACTGAAATTCAAAGCTCTTCCCTAATTTCTTTTTGTCTTCAGGCTAAGGTGTTCTTGATAAAATTGTACACAGCAGTAAGCTTAATTCTACTTTCCTCTCCTCAGCTGGAGCAACCTCTCTCACCTGGATGTCATGGCCTCAGGCTTCCAATCATGCAGAACTTGTCCCTCGTAAGCCTTGCATCTCTCGCACACACATTTCCACGTGAACCACACACTTTCATTATGACCACCTCCCACCTGAATGGCCATGTAAGTGAGTCAGAAGACAGGGCAGCAGGCACCTGCGACGCCCCAGACTCGTCTGGTCACTGGCACAGAGAGATGGCTGTGGATTGCCCAGGTGAACTGGGCGCCCGCACATTGCCTGTACGGCGTAGCGCGCAGCTGGAACGCATCCGTCAACAGCAGGAGGACCGCAGGAGAAGGGAAGAGGAGGGCCGTAACCGTCAAGAGCTTGAGGTCAACTCCTCCATGCGCCTCAAGAAGCTGGCACAGAACCCCAAGGTGGGCATTGACAACCCCACTTTTGAGCCTTTGGAGGGTCCTGGCATGTCATTAGGGCAGCTGCAGGGCTTCAGTGGGGCACCACGACTATTGGGTGAGTAATGATCATTGCAGTTGTAGCTCAATGATTAAGTTTCTTTTTGAGGCACTGGAAGATTTTGAGTTTAAATTTCAGAACTGCCACTGTTGAGTCCTTTATCAAGACACTTCCCCCTTGACTGCTCCAAGGATATTATACAGAGTGTCCGAAAAGTCAGGAACCAATGAAAGTAAAACTACATATACTTAATTTTGTTTATTATTTATAACATACAGTATGTTCTACATGTAGAATATACAGTATGTTTTACATGTTCACACTTATGCTCTGTGCATTATCTCAGCCACTGTATCATGTTTTTGTGGGTTTTGCTTAACATATTTGGGTCAACATATTTGCTCATTATGTTCCCAATGGTTACTGACTTTTTGGACACCCTGAACAATGGCTGACCCTGTGCTGTCTCCGTGGCTTCCTCCAAAGTTTGAATATAAACAGTTTCCTCTTGGGGACTACTCAAACATAAAAAGGGTATCTGCCTGGTTCTGGCCATCTCATTTTCTGTAATTTTAATACAACTCAGTTAGTGGCTGTATACACTCAACATCTGCTTTAATAGGAACACCTGTACCCCTGCACATTCATGCAGTTATCTAATCAGCCAATCATGTGGCAGCAATGCAGTACATAAATCATGTAGATACAAGTCAGCAGCTTCAGGTAATGTTTACATCAAACATCAGCATGAGGAAAAAATTTGACTTTATGGTTGTTGGTGCCAAACAGGCTGGTTTGAGTATTTCAGATACTGCTGATCTCCTGGAATTTTCATACACAAAAGACTCTAGAGTTTACACAGAATAGTGTGGAAAAACATCCTGTGAGTGGAGGGTTCTTGGCTGAGAGGAGTGGAACCCAATTAAGTGTTCTGCTGTTGTAGCCTAACCACCACAAGGTTCGATGTTTTGTGCATGTTGAGATGCTTTTCTGCTCACCATGGTTGTAAAGAGTGATTGTTTGAGTTGCTCTACAGCAGTTTATGAAATACACAAACCGGCAGTTTATGAAATACACAAACCAGCAATACCAACATCCATGCCACGATCAAAGTCACAAACATCACACTTTTTCTTCATTCTGATGTTTGATGTGAACATTAACTGAAGCTTTTGACCTGTATGCATAATTTTATGCATTGCATTGCTGCCAAATGATTGGCTGAATAGATAACTCCATGGAAGTACAGGTGTTCCTAATAAAGTGGACAGTGAGTGTACAGCTAGGTCCATAAATATTTGGAAATTGGGGGGGGGGATTATCTGCCTTCCACAATATATTGGAGTTGAAATTAAATAATGAAAAATTAGCTCAGAGTGCAGACTTTCACATTTAATTTGAAGTTATTTATTAACTTATTACAGCACTTTTTATATGTAGTTCCCCACATATAAAAGGGAACAAAAGTAATCGGACAGCTAGCTGAACAGCTGTTCTGTGCCCAGATGTGTGCAAAGAAACGCACATATCTAATTGAGACTAATTCTGAGCTAATGTAGATTTGTTAAATGCAGAATTTTAAGAATCTACCAACTTAGCACATCTTCTTTGCAAAAATGCTCCAGGTCTATCAAATTGCAAGGTGATCTGTGCACAGCCCTCAAGTCATTCTACAGGTATTCAATAGGATTTAGATCTAGGCTCTGACTAGGCCATTCCAAAACATCGATTTTCTTTTTTGAACCTAAGTCTTTGTTGCCTTGGATTTGTGCTTTGGGTCATTGTTGAGCTGGAAGGTGGAATGTTGTCTAACAGGAGGTTGCAGGATTTGTGAGAAAATAGACTGGCAGATGTTTTGATTAGACCCCAAGTCCCAGCTGAAGAGAAGCAGCATCATTGCATGATCCACCATGGGTATGGTGTTCTTTGGGTGCCCCAAACACATCTTCAAGAAATATACCCAAAAATGTTCTATGTTGGTCTTATCAGACCATAACACAGATTTATCCGCATGGTTTAGGGTGCATTAGTTGAGCTTGGATTTATTTTATTTCATTTTTTTCTTGTCCGAAAGGGCTTCCCTCAACCTACCCCATAGCCCAGCTCTTTGCAGATCATGGCTTCAGCAGTTGGATGAGACCCAGATGATGTCAGAGAAATCCTGCAGAAACAGCTCTTCTTTATTTGGGGTTAATTAGAATCACTTCATTAGAAAGGATACATGTATACTACCTTCAAAAAGCAGCAACATATAAAACACACCTCAGAAGGCAGCATGAGGCACATGCAGTCATTCGATGCACACATGACTACATTCCTTCCTGCATCCAAAAACAGCCTTCGCAGGTGGTATTTTTTTTTAATGTTTTGGACACACCCTGTGTGTGTGTTTTTTTGTTTTTTTTTTTCGAGAGAGAGATAGAGAGAGAGTGAGTGAGTGATGGTGAATTCCTGAGAAAGGGAGCAGGGGCCCCTGTATGTACTAGCTTAATTAAAAAAACTCCTCAGAGTCATTCTGGCTCAGCCTACACTTGCTCCATTGTTTGACCACTTTCACAGGCTTTCTGTTTCTTCTGTATTATATCTACATTCCTCAGCTGTTACTCCTTCTAGGTTATGGTTTGCACTGCTCAGGAAAATGAAGACTATTTCATTATTCCCTAAAAGTTACAGTAGGTCATAAGATTTTGAGATACAGCATCAGCCACCCACCCAGCGCACAAATAAACTCCCCTTTAACCTCTTTGTAAAGTCCCTAGGGTCAATCTCAGGGTCTGCAAAGGTAAAGGTGGTCATTCTGTAAAGGTGGCATACTTAATAGTGATTTGTATTTTAATGGTGCTATAACAAATTAAGCTATGCTTCGAGGGTGCTTTAGGTTTAGCCTGTGGATTACACATTTATCCAGTTAATGAGCACCATGCAGAGAGCCAGCATAGAGTCTCTATTCATTTATTTATGGTTGAATAATTGAGAGACATTTATTGAATGTAGTGAACTCACGTCTGACTGAGAAGTCTTAAAATCATTGTGTGTGTGTGTGCGCGTGTGTGTGGACAGACCTGGAGGAGTTGCTGATGTCTCTGAAGCAGGTACAGCACTGTCTGGGTGATGCTCAGAGTCAGGAGGACGTGGAGCTGGTGCTGCAGCTCGTCCAGAAGCCAGACTTCCAGAAGGCATTCAACATCCACAATGCTGTGGCACTACACATGAACCGGCCAAGTCCTCCCTTTCCCCTCACAGACCGTGCACAGAGCCTTGTGCATGAGGTCAGATACAATTAATTACTATATTGTTATTGTTACTATAATAAATGTATTGTTTTATTTTATTTTGCAATTACTTTTGTTCATAAAAAAACTGTTGATACTGGTTCCAGTAAAAATGTATGTAATACTAAAATAATATCACTAAACTGATATATAATGGTATTAAAATTAACTCTCCTTAACTCTCTGCTTATGTTTGTACAGCGTATGAAAATTGGCTGAGATTTTTGCCATTTTTATGCTGTATTTCAGATATTTGTCCATTGTTGGAAGTAATGTCTCTTAGTATCGTCTTGTTCAAGGCGATTTGCTTTAACAGTATCTTTTAAAATTGTAATGTAATGTTCAGAGGATATAAATCAATATACATTCATTGCCTTGCAATTAGTTTTGTGTTTTCATTTTTAATGAATGTCAAATTAGCTGGCGGTTGTTGTTGTTCTCCATTCATGTGCGTCTTGACAATGCAACTTTATGTTAAGCCATCATTAGGAACCGAAGAAAAAAATTAGCTGCCTAAGTCATACTGATGGCGCAGTGGCTTTTATGCAATGAAATGGAGTATGGAGTATATTAACATATGACCTTGCATGTTCTATTACATTTATACAACAGTTTATACAACAAATTTAAGAAAAGCGGTAAAGAAACTGAATATTGTTCCAAATGTTTTTTTTGTTTTTTTTTTTAATTTGCCATTTCTTCCTCCCCATGTTTCATTACAAGTGGCAACAAAGTAACATTATTGCAAAAGGGCAGAAAATACATCTAGCAGCTAGTAAGTTCACTAGCCGGTTCTTACGCATAATAGCTAATATACAGAGTCCCTTCTGAAAGTATTGAAATGGTAAGGCCAATTCTTTGTTTTTTTGCTATACAGTGAATACATTTGAGTTTGACATCAAAATATGAATGAGACAACAGATCAGAACTTCTGCTTTCATTTCCTGTTGTTTACATCTAAATGTGTTAAACAGCTTGGAACATGGCACCTTTGTGACAGACCACCCAAGTTTTTCCAACTAAATAATGGATTCTAGCCACATAAATTGCGAAATTCCCAAACATTTGAGAAATGTCTGTATATTAAGAAACACCCTCTTGTTCTGGCTCAATGCTTCAATCGGTGCCTGTGCAGAATGCCTTGGCAAGTAAGGAACTGGCAAATACATGAGATGTCATTCCAGTTTTACTCAACCTGTGGTGGTAATGGTATTTCAAGATAAAGGGATGCTAAACAGATATTGCAACCTCCTCATAAACATGTCTGAAATCTGAGCATATTTTATTCCACATTTCCACCTTAACAAAGGACAAAGTTAAGTTTTAGCTGTGGTGTTTAAAAGTTGTGGTGTTAACAGAAACTGCTTTCTTTCTTTTAGGTCCAGGCCATGCTGCACAACAGCTCACAGAAAGAGGGTCTTGATCTGAGCACTTTGCTCAAAAGCCCTCACATGCTGGTCAGTGTCATTCACAAACTACATGTGCCTCCCCTGCTTCCTCTGTAGTGATATAAACTCTGTCTCAGCTATGATTGTCTGTGTTCTAAAGTCCAAACCCCAATCCCTGTTCTGAACTTTTGCCTAAATGTTCATGTATGTAATTACTTTGTCATGGCTATGGAAATCATCTTTCTGACACAAGACATGTCCAGCATTTTCAGTTTTTTTCTTTTTCTGTAGGCTCTTATGCTGGCCCACGACAGTGTGGCTGAGCAGGAGATGCAACCAGAGCCTATGAGTCCTCTTGATAGCCCATGCGAGACCCTCACACAGTGGGGAGGAGAGACTGTCAAGATCGTACGTATAGAGAAGGCCAAGGACATCCCCCTGGTGAGAACACTATTCTGGTGTGATTTAAATCTTCTCTTTATGTCTTGATCTCAGTCTTGATACAATACCATGTGTCTGTAGGGAGCCACAGTGAGAAATGACATGGATAGTGTGATTATTAGTCGGATTGTGAAAGGAGGGGCAGCCGAGCGCAGTGGACTACTCCATGAAGGCGATGAGATATTGGAGATCAACGGGGTCGAGATTCGTGGCAAAGATGTCAATGAAGTGTTTGATATTCTGGTGAGGGGAGAAAGATCCTGGCATTGAAGTTGGAACATATAAATGGAGTTGTAATTCACATTGAAGATATAGGTTTATCCAAAAATTATATAAATAATATATAGGCCTTTGATTCATAATCATTTAAATTGTGTGTCCTCAGGCAGAGATGCACGGCACGTTGACCTTTATTCTGATTCCCAGCCCACATACTAAACCACCTCCCATTAAAGAGACTGTGGTAGGTTTAACATGTTAGCTCTTGACTTTCATAAATGCTAACTGAAAGCAATTTATATTGTTTTTTTCCTCACTCTGCTTTGTTTTACCTCCCCCAGGTGCATGTGAAAGCACATTTTGACTATGACCCTTCTGATGACCCGTATGTACCATGCCGGGAGTTGGGTCTCTGCTTTCAGAAGGGGGACATTTTACACATCATCAGCCAGGATGACCCTAACTGGTGGCAGGCCTATAGAGACGGAGATGAAGAAAACCAGCCTCTAGCCGGGCTGGTGCCAGGTAACAGAGAGTACATTTGTTGACTGCACTAGTATACATTACATATTGGTATCACAAAAGGATAGGTGTCTAGCTTCCAGTGTAGATCATGTCACCAACAGATTTCTGAGCTCATTAATTCAGTTCAATTCCATTTTATTTCTATAGCACTTTTAACAGTAGACAGTGTCACAAAGCATCTTTACATAAATCCATATGAAGATTTAGGTAATAAGCCTGCCAGTGGCAACAGTGGGGAGGGAAAAACTCCCTGAGACAACATGAGGAAGAAGCATTGAGAGGAACCAGACTCAAAAAGGATCCCATACTGTTGTACGTCATATTTTATCGTGGAATTATAAATCATTACTCTTTCACAATTACTACGTACGTCAAACATTGCCAAGTGTGTTGAAAGGATGTGCTTATAGTGTTTATGATTAGAGCAGCAGTTCTTAGTTACAGGTCTACAGTTCCCATTAGGCTTGTGTGATGTAAAGGTATAATCCCTACATGATATTGCACTGATTATACTACCCACTGTTATACAGTTCTGTAGGAACTCCTCCATTGGACATTGGAGTCCATCCACCAGTGTTACAGAGTTAAGGGTTAATGTTTAGGTGCACTGCATTATGGGTATTGTAGTTGGAGATGGTGAAGGACACTGTTTTGTTTGTTTTTTTTAAGGTCTCCTAGCCTGCATACTTTTGTTTTTTGTTTATGGAAGTAAAACTAATTGGAATAAATGCCACCCATTCAGCAGCACTCTCTTCTGACTCATGGCTGTGAAGTGAAAATACATGAAAATATGGAAATTACCCTAGAGAGGCAGAAAGTTATGCAAGTTCTGGCCCTGGAGCTCTCCAAGAACAGGGCAGCCTTCCAACCATGGTCTGGAGGCAGATATCAGGAAAAGTAACACTAGTACAAGTTATCGCTTAAAATACACAAAAGAACAGTCTTTTTCTCCCCAATAAAATAGCTGATGAGCCAGTCAAATCTGGAATGATTTACAATGCTATCTCTGTGCTTTCAACCCATGCAGTGTTCTCAATTTCTGACAAGGTAAATAGAGAAAATTTTGAGATCATTAATGTGAAATAAAACCTGTCAGTGTATGTTTGCCTTAGTTAACATAAAATATGAAACATATATAACATCTATATGTATCAGGGATGCCACCAAAAATGGTACATATGTTTACTATATGTATCAGGGATGCCACCAAAAATGGTCAAAAAGCCTCATTCAGTTTTCATCCGAAGCAGAAAAAGAATGATTTTGACCCAAAAAATTATATAGGACTACGTTGAAGTGTCAAATCTAACACTTTACAAATAGTGTTAATGACTATTCAAAAATTTATTAAAAACGCTGTTTTATTTTTTCTGTTTGATCAGTGCTCTCCATCTCTCTCTCCTGGTCAACATTGTGAGCAGCATCAACAGAGTGTTGGCCATGTTGGCCATGTGGACATTAGGCAGCTGCTTTGTAAAAGGATTGTCAAAATGTACAGTTATATTTTTAATGGTTTACTGCATATTACTGCAGAATTGCTTAAAAATCCACCATCCAGCTGTTTTTGCCACAGTTCTCGACTGCACAGTTGACAATATTATTATGACAATATACTCCTCTACTCTCCTTCAACCGGAAGGTTTAGAAATGCTAATTTTTCATTTTTTAGGCTAATAGAATAAGTAAGTCTTTTATCTTGATTTTTTAAAATTGAAAATCATGGTCAGGGAATAATCTGTATCACAAAAGCTTAGTGTTCATTCATCAATCATTTGTGAACATATAGCCATCTTCTTTTATTCTAATTATTTCACTTTCTTTTCAATGTTGCTGTTAAAAGCAGAAGAACTTCTATGTTTATATATATATATATATATATATATATATATATATATATATATATATAT
>CM074954.1:21044880-21056331 GCA_037577455.1 Pangasius macronema
TATATATATATATATATATATATATATATATATATATATATATATATATATATATATATAGATATATATATATATATATATAAAAAAGAAAAAAATATATTTAGAAATTTTTGCAAATATACTGAAATCAAAATCTTTGATTATTTAGATTAGATTTAAGATATTATTTAGATTTAAGTTTTCAGACCCTTGTATAAGGTACTCCAAATTGAGCTCAGGTGCACCCTGTTTGCTTTATCTTGAGATGTGTCTAGAACTTAACTGAGATCCAACTGTGTCAAATTCAACTGACTGGACATGATTTAGAAAGGCACATCTGTGTATAAGGTCCCACAGTTCACAGTGCATGTCAGACCACAAACCAAACCAGGAAGTCCAAGGAACACTTGTTAGACCATTGTAATCAAATTTTGTCAAGATGTATAGTGGGACAAGGGTATAAAACCATTTCTAAAACTTTGGTTGTTCCCAGGACCATAGTGGGCTCCATCATTGTGAAATGGAAGTAGTTTGGGACAACCTGGGCTCTTCCTAGTGTTCCATGTCTGGCCAAACTCAGTAACTGGGCTTGAAGGGCCTTGGTCAGGGAGGTGACCAAGTACCCAATGGCCAACAGAACTTCTGAAGTCCTCTGCAGAGATGGGAGTATCTGCCATAAGGACAGCCATCTCAGAAATACTCCATTAATCAGTAGAGTGGCTAAACGAAAACCAGTCCTGAGGAAAATGCATATGGCAGGCACTTAATGGTCTGATGAGACAAAAATCTCACTCTTTGGGCTGAACTCCAAAGTGCTACATCTGGCAAAAACCTTGTACTGCTCAACAACTGGCTAATACAATCCCTACAATGAAGTCATGGGAGCATCATGATATTAGGGTTCTTCTCAGTAGAAGGTACAGGGAGACTGATCAGAATTGAGAGAACAATGAATGCAACCAAATACAGATAGGTCCTTGAAGATAACTTGCTCCATAGAGCACAAAACTTCACACTGGGGCAAAGGCTCAACTTTTAGAATAACAGCCACCCAAAGCATATGGCCAATTAAATGCTGAAGGGGCTTTGGGACAGGTCTCTGAATGTCCTTCAGTGGGCCAGCCAAAGCCCAGTCTTGAACCCTATAGAACATCTGTGTGTGGAGAGACCTGAAGATGGCAGTTAAGAAATGCTCACCATTCAACTAAATTGAGCTTGAGTGGATCTGCCATTAAGAATGTGAGAAACTGCCCAAATCCAGCAGTGCAAAGCTTTTTTTTATATATATACACTTGTCCAAGAAGACAGGAGGCTATAATTGCTGCCAAAGGTGCTTTTACAAAGTACTTAAATACTAAATACTTCTCTAAATACGAAATACTTCTCTAAATCAAATTTCAGTTCTTGATTTTTAAAAAAAAAATTACAAAAAATTGTAGACAGTTTGTTGACATTTTTTTTTTCACTTTGTCATTATGGGTTATTGTATGCAGACTTATGGCCAAAAATTACATTTAATCCATTTTAAATCTATAACACAGTTAACTGTGCAAAAACTGAAAGAGACTTTACTTTCCAAGCCCACTGAAACATGTAGAAGTTTGTATTTTTTACATTATACAGGTAAGACCTTTCAGCAGCAAAGAGAAGCCATGAAACAAACAATAGAAGAAGATAAGGAGCCTGAAAAATCAGGTAAGCACTAACACACACAGTCAGTTATTTGTTTGTTATACATTAAGTACTAATATAAAGTTCTTGTTCTCATTTGTGCAAATATTGGAATCATTTGCTGAATCATACATCCAACATGCACAATCCAACATTACTGAATAGGGAAGCTGTGGTGTGCAAAAAAGAACAAGAAGAAGCGGAAGAAACTGCTGTATAATGCAAACAAGACAGATGGTGAGCCAGTTTTTGTTTTTACTCTCATTAGTTTCAATCCGTAAGTGTTTATAAAAGTGCAAGATGTGCCTTTTTATAACGCTTATACATGCCTTTATATAGCTTTACCTAAATGAAAATGCAAACTGCATCAAAACAGAAGCATGTGATTTATGCAAGAATGTTGACAAAATGAAATGTCAAATGCATTTTCATTCTTTAGTAAGGTATTTGAATTTTTTTTTAATTAAAGACACCACAAACAGATGACAAAATTAAAATGTAAATAAGGAAATGGCAGCTCCCTTTTTGCCATTACATATTCTTAGTGCCGCACTGATTCTGCTGGAAAAAGATTTGAAAATGCCCTCATGCTTAAAAGGTATTCTGAGCAGCTTATAATACAATTTTAAAGGTATACTTGAAAATGCACATATGCAAAATAACATTTACTTTACTTTATATTTCAGCACTGTTGAATTCTCAAATATGATTGGTCAGAAGTTATTGATTAATTCCCGTTAACAGCAGCTCTAACAGTAGTGCCAGTTGTATTTCAAATGTGTTGTTTAAAAACAGGTTTAACAAAGGAAAAACATTTATGTCAGGAGTTTCGGGTCTCAGTGCTTTGCAACGGTCAGTAAGTTTTCTGAGCTTTCCAGTTTCTCGGTAACATGGCAAGTTGACTTTTTTTTGCCCTATTAAAAAAAAAAAGAGAGATTACAGTCACAACAGTTTATAGCTGCTATAACATAAGGAGCTAACTTGTCTCGTGGACTTTCCACAACAAATGTGACTGTAAAAGTTTAAAGAACACAATGGGTCGTTAAAGACACAATGGCTATGGTATAAGAGGAAAAAAACACTAAAATAATACCATCAACATCTCAATTTTTCTACTGACATTTATTTAATTAATAAATTATCTGCTTCTATCAAAAACAAAATCATTGAGACCACTCACAGACCACTCTAAACATCCACTCACATGCTCATTTACATCAAACGCACACATCGACACTCATTTGCCGTAGCACCAAAAGAAGAGTCTATGTAAACCATTCTTTCATTCACATGGTTAATGATCATCCTGTCTCTCAGACTACGACAATGAGGAGATTCTTACCTATGAGGAGATGGCACTGTACCACCAGCCAGCCAATCGAAAACGCCCCATTGCTCTGATTGGTCCTCCCAACTGTGGACAGAATGAGCTGAGACAGAGACTGCTGTCTAGTGAGCCTGACCGTTTTGGAGGTGCTGTGCCCCGTAAGTACTGGGTGTTGGCTAACTAGGTATTTTACGTGTTTTCTGAATTACATGTGTCATTAAATTTATTAGAAGATGCATTTGGCTTTATCATCATCCCTAATATTCTAAGCAAGCGACTGCTTTCCTATCAGACACCACACGGAACCGGAGGGATGGTGAAGTGAACGGGCGTGACTACCACTTTGTGCCACGCCAGGCTTTCGAGATGGATGCTGCTGCAGGGAAGTTCATTGAGTCAGGAGAGTTTGAGAAGAACCTGTATGGCACCAGCACAGATTCTGTGCGGCAGCTTATTAATAGCAGCAAGATTTGCCTCCTGTGTCTGCACACTCAGGTGAGAGAGAGAGATAAAGGCGTGAGGGGATGAGGGATATCAGAGTCCTGCAATGTCTCCCAAGCTTGTTAGTGACTGTTGACTGTTTTATTCCTTAGTCTTTGAAGGTATTGCGCAGCTCTGACCTCAAGCCATATATTATCTTCATTGCACCACCCTCCCAGGAACGACTGCGTGCCCTCTTAGCAAAAGATAACAAGAACCCAAAGGTAACCAAAGGGTTTTTTTTTCTTTCAGAAAGATACTAGCTGGCATGTTGTTGCTATCTCCATGCTAAAAGTTGTATTACATTATAGGATATTGCATTACATTATAATAATCCATTGTAGTAATTTCATGATGAGCTTTACTGGAATGGTCATAAGAAGACAAAGCATGACATAGCATTTTTTGAAGCAAAATTTCACGCAAGTTAATATATGCACATTTTAGATGAAAATGTATAGTCTTATTTGAGTTCTTTTGTTTTCTCTTCCTCTATGTGAAGCCTGAGGAACTGAGGGACATAATTGAGAAAGCAAGGGAGATGGAGCAGAACTTCGGCCACTTGTTTGATGCTGCAATTGTGAACACTGACCAGGACAAGGCTTATCAGGAGCTGTTGCGCCTCATCAACAAACTGGACACAGAGCCTCAGTGGGTTCCTTCATCTTGGCTGCGCTGAGTTCACTCTTCACAGACAGGCACACACAACCCAAGATAACCATGCTGTGCATGGACTTTATGGAGATTAGTGGATTGCGTGACTGGATAATTGATTGTCTGCTGTGTTGGCATTCTCTGCATCTACATTTAACCAGAGTCTGAACTCAAACACAAACATGACTCTTTTGGCTCTGTTAACTCACCAGACTTTACATTTAACAGCCCATGTCCTGAGCAATGTAAGAAATTTACCAGCATATTGTAGCCGCAGTAGAGCCTTAGTGCTTCTATACAGCATAATTATAAATAATACTGATTATTTATAATTTGAAAATTATGGTTTCCAAAAAGTGTCAAGGAATGTACTTTTATTATCAGAGCTCTTCTGTACTGTGGACTGGGGACAGCAATTAAATATTCTTGCAGACCAGGCCTCTCAACTGCATTTGAATCTCTGGATTCATTTTTCATCAGGAGAAATGACCAGGAACTACAAAAACTACTTGCCACACAATAACTTAATTTTCCCCTTACTTTTTTTGTGACTAAGCATTTTAGTCTCCTAAAAAAACTCCAGATAGTTTTTTTTTCCCCCTGATGCATCACTTGCATTATACATTAGTTTTACATTATTTTACCAATTGTTGGTGGCCTGTGGTTGCAATTTTGTGAAGGACAGATATGGGTCATTTAACTTTTACAAAACATACAGTGCTAAATGAAGCAGAGGCTTTATTCTGCATCTTGAATCTTTCTTGTGATGCACTGCTGACTCTTTGGTGGCTGTAAAACTGCAAGAACAAAAATTTTCAAGCTTCCAAGCTGTTAAAAAGACTAAATCCAAAAGCTGTAAAAAAGACCCACTGCCTTCCCCATTCCAACTGACTCAGCTTTTCATTCTGATAGCAATCAAGACAACAGTTTGTGTAATAACAAACAGCTAATTTGTTCTAGTTTCTTTTTTTTTTCGTGTGTGTGTGTGTGTGTTTTCTGTTACAGTATTCACATGCACTTCCAGAACTCAGAAGTGTGACCAGTATTGTAAACAGTATTTCAGACCAATACAATAAGATTCATCTACTGAGCATAATACCAGCCTTGGCTTAGATTTTGCTACACTTAATTTAAAGTTATGTCTTTTCTCTTGTTCAAACAAAATATCAGTTCTGTGTTGTGTACACATGTTCATTACATGCTGGGTTTCTATGTTTTTACCTGTGGTGAGCTTAAATCTATGGACTGAATCCTAAAAAGAATTCAGTCACAAAGCTATGTGCTTTGTGGAGAGACTCCTGTATCTGTGTTTGTCACCTGTGTGTCTTCCTGTGTAGGATTCATTTTTTTTTTTTGGTAGATCTTCTGAAACTAGACTATCAGCAGAATATTGATTGTTTATATTTAGCTCTGTTTAAAAGAAAGGCTGTCAATGAAATGTAGAGGGCAGGCAAGTATTGTCTTGTGGTTAAACACACTGGAAACTTTATTGATTTTTTTTATATTTCAAAATCAGCCTATATAATTTATATTTACAAAATAAATCATACACACCATGTAATCCTTTTGTTTACTGGCCAGACCCATTCACCTGCTGTCCTCCTACAGGCAGTCCATATTCAACATTATCAACCTAGTTGAGATATCTACATGCTAACTAACTGGAAGTAGAACTAATGAATGTAGAATATCAATCATCTTTTTGTCTGGGAAACTGATTTTGGATGCATTATACATGTAAATAATTAAAAATCCTGATTGATAGAATGTGGTGTTTTAAGGTTTTTACAGTATTCACAATGTATTTGAACAAACAGTTCTGTTAACATCTGGATATGCTCTCATATGTGTGCGTACTATGCTGTGACCTTCAAAAAGTCACAAAGTGACAGTGTTGCTAGTATTTGCAGCTTTTAATATTACATACCATCACTCAGGTTCCTTTTTTTCTACTTGCATTTGTAGATGCTAGCCCAATGTAGAACTATCCTCTGCAGCTTTATAGTGCTCTGCAGCTCCACACAGTCTGAGCTAAAGTTTTTTTTTTTTTGTCTTCCAAAGCTGCTGTGATTGTTTTTTTCTCTCCACATTTTATTCTGCCTTCTTCCATGACACATTACTGTGTCAGATAGAAAAGCAGTCAAACTGGACTGTAATATGAAATGCAATAAGCAGGCAGTGTTGCATTTTATTGGTGACATGAGGCCAGTGCACCACACCAAAAAGCAGAACCTACATTTTATTGCTCATATTTCACTTGTAACTCAGGTGTCAAAAAAGCAAGACCACTTATGTATTGCATTTGCATCTGGCACAAAATCCTCTCCATATCTTCTCCTACTAAGGTGAGTTGACCCCAATTCTGAGGCTCAAGCTGGCCAGGCAACGAATTGCATGGCTTGGCGCTGGCCAACACACAGAAAAACAAGCTCTCCTGCAAGCATGTGGAGACACTGGCATGTCTCTGCTAAAATCATTCATTTTGGACCTGAAGCCACACCGTGCATCACAAGCCTGTGGTTACCTAGAATCCTGCTACCTTAGGGCTAGCTCAGTGATTGTAGCCAGGCTAGATGCTGCACCATGGTGCTGTTGCTGCTCCACAGAACTGGAGTTTATATATCCCTAACTAATTCTGGCAGGTCCTGCTGCAGTTAAGCCTGAATTGGCATGGTCCAAATCTCCTGGAGTCCCAGGATGGCCATTAGCTGTGTGCCTACTATGTAAATTAATCTACTTAATTGATTAGTCACAAAGGCTCAGGCACGTACAGAATAGTAAAGAACCAAGAAATTCTTGAATGGCTTGACATCAGATCAGCTGAGAGAGCACTCAATGGTCCTAATGGTTAGGCACTATGGATTGCACATGGGCAGGGATATGGTAAACTTCTCTGGTTTATGCATGGTACCAACAGTGGGTGACACAGCCCATGATGCTAGTAGAATGTAAGCGAATGTGTGAAGTCCACTCTGCATGCCTGTGCTGCTATTTGGGCCTGTGGCCAAAGAAGCCCTAGAGAAGTGAGTTCAGGCTTTGGAATTGCCAGAAAACAGAAACAGCCACTTAACACCAATAGGTCACAAAAGGCCAAATCAATGCTCCAATGTCTGAAGGCCCATAGACCTTGTTGGAGCCACAAGCATACATCATCATGCATCAAAAGCCCTAGCAAACACCCAGGTGCTCCTGGCCCATACCATGGGTTGAGCCCTAAGTGGCCGCAGTCCACCTTGAAAAAATTCTGTGGCAATTGCCAGTGAAGTACTGGGCCTGGCAAGATGCTTCATGGCCAAAAACCGTGCCCATTTTGCAGCTACTACATCAGGCTGGTAGATCCTTAAGACCATGCTGCCAGGATAGAAACTGAAATAGTTGCCACTCTGACCCAAGAGGTTCTTGGATAGAGGCTCAATCCATAAAAGTAGACTGCACTGTTCAGTGCAAGGGGTTCTATTCAATGTATTTAATGGTGTGATTGTTTACTATAGCCATGACAGTGGCTCCCTTGGGCCTGTTGGAACTAGGGGCTGTCAGAGCTAGGTCATCAGCCTGGGACTGAACCCCAGGCTTGATGAACAAGATGCATTCTTGTCTTAAGCTCCTCAAGGTGGGATGGCGGATAGCCTCACTGAGAGCAGCTTACCTTTGAGGTCAGCACAATGGTGTAGGAGACGTGTTGTCAAGGCAGTGCAAGTGTCGTATAGAGTAATACTTGCAGTCAGAAAAATTTGCCCAGGCACATGCAGCCGTCTTGGCTGATACCAAGTTGACTCATTGTCATTGCACATGTCTGGCCTCATGGCCTACTATATGCATTTCCAACTTTTTTGCTGATTCAGCCCACATTGGACAGAATTCAGTCGCAGATGAATGGAGAGGTGTAGCCCCTTGGAGCGGTGAACAGTCCAAGAAATTATCCTGCATGCTAGAGCCCTAGTGCCTTTTTCATGCTCCGCTAAGAGCTGGTGTGTGTGTTATAAGCTCTCCATATGAACCCATACAGGATGCTGATCTGAAATGGGAATAATTGAAGATACCCTTTTTTGCTGATGATGACCTCAGTAAAAGGGTGGGAGATCTACATGTCTTCGCCATAAGCTTTCCCTGCACTTAATTACTCTGAATCCATACTGCTCCAGGAGATCCAGGCTGCAGCTACCTGCGCTTCACCATTTAAAGCAAACACCACATCACTGTGACTTTGTGATTTTGTTGAAGGTCTCCGCATGGGGCACCTGCACATGTGATCATATCTAGTAGTTGCATTGACCAGAGTGTTATCTGTTTTGCAATTTTCACAGCAGCATAAACCCAGCTGCAGGTGTCCTTTCCTTCTTTGAAGTGAAACCTTGAAGAGGCTGCAAGCTTTTTAACACTACTAAGCTGTGCCTGTATCATAGGTTCTGTTCTATGTGGAAATATAGAAAGAAAGAAGATTCTTTTGTCTAAGAAAACTAGCATCTTTTTTGACCTTAAGTTTGTTATTCACATAGAACAACAAGGTGCCTTCTTAAAAGAACACTATGAAAAATAACTGCAGAACTGTAGCCAAGGTGAGGGGAAAAAAAGCTGCTGTTCATCTGTTTTTTTTTTTAATTATGCACACAAATATTTACATGCACACTTTATTAATTATTGTATGTCACATCTTCTTCCTAGAACAGAATGTTCATTTTGTGTAAGTTTGCTCAATGAGAACAATCAATTTTCATGTAAATATACACTCACTGAGCACTTTATTAGGAACACTATACTAATATTGGGTAGGGGCCTCCCTTTGCTCTCAAAACAGCCTCAATTCTCCATGGCACTGATTCCACAAGATGCTAAAAACATTACTTTGAGATTCTGGTCCATGTTGGCATGATTGCATCATGCAATTCCTGCAGCTTTTTCAGCTGTGAATCTCCTCTTCTACCACATCCCAAAGGTATTGTATTGGATTCAGATACAGTGATTGGTATAGCTACTAAAGAACACTGAACTCATTGTCATATTCTTGAAACCAGTATGAGACACCTTTTGCTTTGTGTCATGGTGCATTATCATGCTGGAAGTAGCATTAGAAAATAATATGAGTGACAATACTAACAGACAAACAGGCAATGGCATTCAAATGATGATTGATTGGCATTAATGGGCCCAAAGTGTGCCAAGAAGGTATTCCCCACACCGATACACCACCTCCACCAGCCTGGACTGTTAACACAAAGTAGGTTGGGTCCATGGATTCATGTGTTGGTGCCAAATTCTGACCCTACCATCTGTGTGTCTCAGCAGAAATTGAGATTCATCAGACTAGGCTACGTTTTTCCAGTCTTCAACTGTCAGGTTTTGGTGAGCCTGTGCCAACAATTATGCCACAGTCAAAATCACTGAGATCATGTTTTTTCCCATTCTGATGGTTGATTTGAACGTTACCCGCTGGCCTGTATCTGCATGATTTTTTGCACTGCACTGCTGCCACATGATTGGCTGATTAGATAATAAGAACAAAAAATTAGTACAGGCATTCCTAATAAAGTGTTTGATGAGTGTAAGTAACAATATACTTCTCAATTCTATAATTTACTATAACTAGATAAATGGTCAATATAATATATATATTGATTAGGTCAATATAAAGTTTTGTTGAATAAGTATAAAAAATAAATGTTATATTCTTCCATGTGCTCCTTTAATGTCAATCCTTTTTTTTTTTTCATTTTTAAAAATATAAAAGCAAACCAGCAAGATGCAAGATTTGGAGGTTGTTAAATAAAGTTGCAATAATGAGGAAAAAATACATGGTATAAATAAATTATAGTATCATTTAAAAAATGTTTTTCATTGACCTTCAACATCAAAAAACAATACTAAATACATAAACAATACAAAACTACAATATTTACCAATGTCTATATGTCTTTTTTCATGCCTGTCTGTCTGCAATTTTTTTTACTGACAATCAACATTAATAAATTAAATAATATGCATTATAATATAAATATAAATACATTAATCTGAGAAAATTACAGCCAAATACCAAAAATGTACAAAAAAAACAAAACTTTGTACTACTTGTTGGCTGCCACTCTTACTTCTAGGTCACCTGGCTATATGCACTGTAGCGGGCAAAAATACAAAATACAGGTATTTGTAACATGCAATTACTGTTATTAAAATTAACTTTAAAAAAAAAAAAAAAAAAAAAGTTGATATCTTGTATATTGTGAACTTATAGGAGGGGTTCTTTTTTTAAGGATTACAAAACACAAAATAAAGTCAGAATGATAGTTGCTTTCATATGTCTGAGCTGTCAGACGTCAACTAACTTCACATTATCAGCCTAAAAACTGAAGACATATTTTTTTACATTTCCTTTATTTGTTCCCCACTTTGAGAACCACTGGTGTACTATATGTAGTTACTGTAAATTATAATGAACTGAGATATTCATTGTGTTGTATATTATAGTTACATAAAAATGGATTGTTTTAACTGAAAAAACCTATGAAAAACAAACATTCTCTTTTAGGAATGTACATGTTATTATATTATATTATAATATGCATTGAATTGTTTGCAATATTTAATGCAACTTACTTATGCATTATTTGCAATATTTACTTTTTTTTTGCCACTAATAAAGTCCCAAATTTGTCTCCATAATACACCTGAGTTCAGTGTTGAGCATCATAGTATGAACGTGCTAATTCAGTGTTTTTATTTTTAATACATTTACAGAAGTTTATGGAAAAGCTGTTCATAGTGGAGTATTTCATTAGAGTCTGGAATCTGGAATCTGAATACTTTCCGAAGGCATTGTCTGTATGACTGATAACAGACTCTCAGTTTGAATATATGTATACCTCTTTCTGGTGTTATACTGTTTTTTTTTTTTAATTACTAAATAAAATTGGAAAAATGGGCTCAGTTAGTGAAGTCGTGTTGAGTTCCGATTACAATTCCTATATTTGACAGTGTTTACATCAACCGTGTATTTCCTATTGGCCTTTACCTGTCCAAACGTTACAAAGCAGTGCAGTCCTCAAAAAACATTTCACATGTTACACAGGCCTATTATTTTTACCACTAGAGGTCCCTACTGGGTGCTTTAAACCTTGAGAAATTAACTATTTTTAAACACAGATGCCTGGAATGCTTCCAAGTTTCATGAAGCTTTATCTCACCTTCACTAATGTCAGAATATGAATGGTAACTAAATAACCCAGTCAGATTAGTAATACTGGATAAGTTATCATTGCAATCAGAAGCCCACAATTCAATTCAGTTTTATTTGTATAGCGCTTTTAACAATGGACATTGTCACAAAGCAGCTTTACAGAAATAAATGG
>CM074954.1:21063634-21076376 GCA_037577455.1 Pangasius macronema
TGCAAGTGTTGAGGATGCAGAAGATAGGGATAGGTGGAGAGTGATGATTTGCTGTGGCGACCCCTGAAGGGAAAAGCAGAAAGAAGAAGAAGAAGATTTATTATTACTAATAAAGTTTAAATAAAGATTGGTTTAACTATGGTGATGAGGAAGTTGTTCCTGTGGCTTTGAAGGCAGAACATGTAGAGATATTTGCTTTTAGAACATAGCACAATTGTTTAGACGTTTTGGCCCTTCTTGCTTTCCACAGCAGATTGCCGTGTAGGGCAAGCGAACCACATCGCTTTTAAAGCATTCTACAAATGTCTAGAAATTTTGGCCCTTCTGGCATTCCACACCAGATTGCAGCGAAGGGCCGCGAACCTCAGAGCCGTCAGCCATGTTGTATCTCTGACAGCGCTTTCCGCAACAGGTTGTCAGCGTTTAAGGGGAGAAAAATCTTAGGGTAGCTTTCAACAGTCTTGTTCATCGCTACTTTATATGAGAGGAGGTTGAAAGAAGATATTTACACCTCAATGGGATTACACACAGTCAAAAATATCCATTTCTCGTTTGTGGTGGAATGTAAGTAGCAGCAGCTGTGTTACTGTGATCAAATGGTTAGCTTTAGGGATGTGTGTTATTATTGTTGCTATTTTTTGTTATCATTATAGTGCACGTTATCCTTTCAGATAACTGAAATGATTCCTAAATATTTGCTATAGGTATGCTGGCCGTTGGTAACATTGCAACCTAGATAAATTTCAACCAAGCAGCTTCAGTATCCCAAAATTATAGTCGGGCCGTAAATGTAGCAAGCTAAATGAAGTAATTGACGGGGCCTTATGTCAGTTCAACTTCCCAGGAGCGAAGGTTGTATTGAGTAAATCACAACGAGCAAGGAGCGTCATAGGGGCTTGGAAGGTCTACGTGGATGCTTTAAGAAACCTGCTAGGCGAGTTGCAAACGGGTCTGGCTGGCTCGTGTGTGTGTGGCACTTCAGTGATGTCGTTACTAGCAACTTCCACGAATAATGACCAGTATCAGCCTATATATTAACGACTCTTAATCCTAAATCTGTAATTAGATAGCATGTCCGGTTGTAGCATTTGCTTCCCTCCTGATGACCTGTTAAAGGTGCAATTATTCTATATTTTTAATTTCTTACTGGTATAAGTAATGTGGAAGGTTATGTAGAAATAATAAGAAAATAGTTTAAGAAATTGTCTCAGATCAAGTGCATTACGTAGCTGAAAAAAATGCAGTTTGGAAACCTGCCTTCCGGTCCTGAATGTTTGTTTGTATTTGGATTGGCCTCTTGTCAGCCATTAGACACGCCCCTAACAATCCTTCACATCCTTATGAATCATTATAAGGAGAAGTTGCATGTTTATAGAGTTATAAGCTGGCTTTTAAGGAGTTGAACGTCAGAATGCGCTTGAAAGTGATGTCTTGACATACCTTGTTAATGGTAACTCTAATTAGCATGCTAATTCTAGTTGAACCACTGTAAGTTTTGGCGCAAGAGCTTGGCGCATATGGGTGGAAATAGGGGAGGGCTCACTAAGAAAAAAAAATTCAAATCTTATTCAGCTTCACTCATTTAATGATTATAGATCTGTTTTTTTTTTTTTTTTTTTTTTTTTTACAGTTTTACCTAATTTTACCTATTTTTCCCATCTTACTTAATGCACCTTTAAGTGGCATTGAGTCAGAATAACAGTTTTTTTAACCTAACTAAAATCAGTGTCATACCTCTCATACATTAATCTAATTTAAAGTGTGCATTATTATATATAAAAGAATACTTTTTAGATTCCTCATAATGTCTTAAAAGTCTAGACATTTTTTTCTGTTCTGACTTCTAGCTCAAATCACTGTACAAGCATGTTGGAAAACCCTGGCATGAGCAAAAATATAAAACTTTGATTATTAATAAATGCCTTAAATGTGTTTTTTTTGTCTATAAATGGAACAGCATGGATAGGCCTTTTGCACTTTCATTTTCATTTATTCATTATATAAGCATTGAGCAGTTTTACTTTTTTTATGAAGGTCATTGCATTGAATTGTGGTAGTAGTTGCGTGGTATGGTGCCATATACTAATCATGGCACCAGTATATATACAGTCAGGTCCATAAATATTGGGACATCGACACAATTCTAACATTTTTGGCTTTATACACCACCACAATGGATTTCAAATGAAACGNACTGTCAGCTTTAATTTGAGGGTATTTACATCCAAATCAGGTGAACGGTGTAGGAATTACAACAGTTTGCATATGTGTATAGAGCCAAAAATGATAGAATTGTGTCGATGTCCCAATATTTATGGACCTGACTGTATATCCCTGTATAGTGCAAGGTCACTTTAATTACACAACCATATTTATTCATCTTAAGTATGAATACTTTTTTGCCGATAATTTTTTTGTCTCTGTAACACTTTATCATCTGAATTTGATTACTGACTGATCCAATAACTGCGCTTTAGTAGTGGGAGTATACAAGTAAAGCGCAATGAGGATGAGTGACATTACTCCGTGTTCATAGTCACATGCAACCAGTGCGAATACCACAAGAGAAAGTCATGTTCTCTGTTTTCCTGCTTGTTCGGTTTTTCTCTCTATTACATCACATTTTGGGTGGATATGAAGTATGGACAAAATTTAAACCTGAAGTAGAATTACAAGCTGTATACCAGATCAGCAATTATGCTACTAGTAAAATATGTAGTAGTTAGAGGTATACATCACAACTTGGATCCCATGGGACCCAACAAATAAGTTGTGGGTGTTTTTTTCTTTTATGCAGGTGGGAGTGGACAGTCAGATATCTTTTACAGATAAAGGCAATGCGTATTAACATGGGGGCATATTTGGTGTGTACATGGTGTTCATTCCTGGTCAGAATAATGGTGGTTTAAGTTACTCTTTATATTTGGGGAAATAAAACAAAGTTTGTGGGTAGATGTAAACGCAGTAATAACTGCAGGAGCAGGTGGGATTGCTCAGAATTCCTTCAGGAGCAGGTGGGAGTGAGATTAAAAAAACAGTCCTGCATACTATGCTGAGTCCTGTAAACCATTAAATCTGTAGTAGCTAGAAGAAACTGAAGGGTGTGGTGGACTTCTTCAATGCTATCACCTGGATTTCACTAGAGCCAGATTATAAAGTGGTGCAAGCAGTGTTCCTTCTGTTCTGTTCTTACTCATTGCTCTGTGTAATCAAAAAGTAGAGGATATATTAATCATTTGTGTGCCCTTATTGAGGCGTAATGAGTTTGATCTTGCTGGAAAGGCTCTGTCAAACTGTCAGAGTTTGAAATAAATTTTTCTAGAGGTGTGTCTCAAGTGTCTCATAAAAAAAATATGCAAAATGCAGAAAATCAGGTTTTTGGCAGTATTTTTTAAAATCCAGCGTCTCAAACTTTTTCCTCTTTGAGTAAACCAAAAAAAGGGTGCATGATAATGTATTTTATGGAGAATTTTCTAGACAGACTACAATTTTTGGGTGACAGGTCATGTGCACTGATCAGGAATTGTTTTAATTCCTGTGTCGTTTCTGCTTTTTTGCCTCATCGTTCCTCTGTGGTTGCTCAGACACCCACACTGTGGACCGGGCGGGTGGGATGTGGTTAGAAATGACATCACAGACTATTTTTGCCGTTCTTGGCTTCCACGTCATTAAAACAAAGTGGGTGAACTCAAATCAAGCTGGCAATTGTGTTGTGTGTTCAAATTTAGTTACAATCTATGTTTACTTTGTGTTTGCTCATCTCTGTTCTGAACAGAGACTTTTTAAAAAATACTTTTGTGGCAGTAGTATAATAGAGACAATGGTGATTTTTTTGCTTAGTTGCACCTTTTGAACTTCTGAATTTAGGCTGTACACTGTAGAACATCAGGCTTTGAATTTTAAATGGTCATATGCAAATAACATGTAAAAGTGCCAGGCAGAAACAGGGTGGTTTTCAAGTTCTTTGAAGACAGCGAGATGTGGGCCTTTGCTTTTTTTTTTTTTTTTTTTTTTTTGGGCAGTGCAGGCATGCTTATAGTGTTACCTGACTATCACAGGAAACTTTAAGGTTTGTGGTCATTAATGAGTGGAATCCATAGATGATGTGACTTGGACTGCTGTATAATATCACCTGTGGATGAATTGGACATGTATAACATGTCCAATATCAAGTTATCATTCTTAATGTCTCTGCTTTTAGTGAGGTGAAATAATGTGAATTCTGTTTTACTTGTACATTATATTTTAGATTAGATTTTGGCTTTGAACTATTTTGTTTCCCTATACTTATTGTGTACGTGTAATAAAGTTAGTGTCCTAGCTATAATGTTACATTATTTTTACATATCATATTGATATTTATAAATAATTCTAAATATTATAAACATTTTAGCCTTGACTACATCTCAAAGACCTGAAACTAAAATAAAAGGTTCGGGGCAGTGGAAAAAAGTAAAAAAAAAAACTTTTTTCTTTTTCTCAGTCTTTGGCCTTAGCCGATTTAATTTTATAGCTGAAACCTTGATTCAGAACTATCCCATGTTGGTGTAAAACTATCCCAATTTGGTACCCCTGCTGGCTATGTGCAGGCCGATTGAGTTCTTCCACACCAACCTTAGCAGACCATGTCTTCATGGAGCTCGCTTTGTGCACGGGGCTTTGTCATGCTGGAGGTTTGGGCCTCTTAGTTTCACTGAAGGTAAATTGTAATGCTACAGCGTACAGAGACATCCGATACAGGTCAGGTGTCCACAACCTTATAACTATATAGTGTATATCCCAGATCTTGACATGTGCCATTGCTATGAGGTAATTGACTTTATTTGCTTCATCTGTGAGTGGTCATAATTTATTTATATATTTTTTTTCCTCATCTGTGCATTCAGAGAGGTCTCTAAATCTTTAAAATGCCATTATATGGAAACTGGCACTAGGTAAAGAGGTACCTGTATACTGTGGTGTAAATTGTTGGCCTAGTTCAGAGAAATGCTGGAAAGGCAATTCTTTGTTTCTGTAATATACTGGAAACATTTAGGTTTGGAATCAGAATTTCAGCTTTTATTTCTTGATATTTACATCTAAATATGTTAAACAACTTAGAACTTGTCACTTTTGGTGGCAGACAACCCAGTTTTTAGGTGAACAAGAAATTTAGTTTTAAGTATTGGAACAGATAGTCTTTAAATGAAAGTAAATAACACTTAATATATTTGGTTGCATATCTCTTGTTTGCAATAACTGCATCAAGCCAGCAACCCACTGACATCACCAAACTGTTGCATTTTTTTTTGTGATGCTTTCCAGGCTACCCCAGGTCCTTTCAGTTGTTGTTTGTTTTGGGTGGTTTCTCCCTTCAGTCTCCTCTTCAGGAGGTGAAATGCGTGATCAATGCTTAAGGTCTGATGATTGACTTGGCCAGTCTAAAACCTTCCACGTTTTCCCCTGATGAAGTCCTTTGTTGTGTCGGCAGCATGTTTTGGGTCATTGTATTGCTGCATCATGAAATTCCTTCCAGTTAGATTGGGAAGGAATTTCTCTGTAAATTGTTAGACAGAATGTTTCTATAGGCCTTTCCATCACTTTGGTAGATGGCTATTCTTGGTTCCAGTGCTTTTGTGGCTCATTGCTGTGTTTCTTGGCAAATTTCAATCTGGCCTTCCGGGACACTCCACATGGATGTACTGGCTATCCCTAGTGCTTGAGCAGTGGCTCTGATTGATTTTTCCCTCTTTTATTCCCTCTTCAAAATGGCTTGCCTTTCTCCCATAGACAACTCTCTGGTCTTCATGTTGGTTTATCCTTTTTAACAACAAATGCAGTTTTCACAGGCAAGGGGTCAAACCAAAAGATACCATTGTTTAAACAGTCAGTCTAACAGGGCACACCTGGGCAACAAGAAACACCTATCAGTCACATTTCAATATTTTTGATCACTTGAAAAATGGGTGGGTTCAAACAAAAGATGCCATGTATCTGTTTAACACATCTAGATGTAAATATCTGGAAATTAAAGCTTAAATTCTGCTCTATTCTCATGTTTATCTTTTGATCTCAAACCCAAATGTCTTCAGTGTGTAGCAAAAACAACATAATGTCCTTGCCGTTCCACTACTTTCAGAGGGGACTGTACATTTACAAAACACTGCATGTTTATGTTGGTTTAGGCTGGCTAAAGTACCGGTCCCAAAACTGCATTTCTTCTACATAAGCTGAAACATCTATATGAAGGTATCTGTCTCTTAGTGGTAATTAAGGGAACTCTGGGGAGGGGCCAAGATGGAGATGTGAACTAAAGAGATATGAAACAGATTACTATCATGTTTTATACCAGCAAGTTTGTAGACATCTGTCCTGCTGGGTAACATTCTGGTTCCTGTCGCTAATCTGTTGTACTGCATTGCACAACATTAACAACTGGTAAGAGATGGACTTATTGTTCTCCATCTGCAGCTTAACATATTTATTATTGTCTTGTGTCTGTTTCAAAGTGGTTGTGATATACAATATCATATCTGACTAAAGTGACTAGTGACAAGATTACACTGCCACAATAACCAGTTTACTCTGATTATACTGTATTACCATACATGCCAGTATTTACTCATTTTGTGTATAGCTCCAGATCACTCTCAACTGAACTGGGAGTATTGTAGTACTAAGCTTGGGATGATAGACAATAGTAACAGGAAGCCCTGATAGCCATGCTTATAGGTGGAATCTATCAGGCTGGATGACTTAAATGCCTATCAGAAAAAGTGGTGTAAAAAATTGTTTTACTTCATAATCTCTGTTTCCTTTTCACCTATTTTGTGTCTTATCTGATAACTTATGTTATGTGATTTCGGAGCAGAGCAACAAAATGTCTTTCACTGATGTATCTTTGTCTTGTCCATGCTACCGTACAGATAAAGCCCTCAGTGTCTTTGCTTGCAGAATGTGAACGAGGGCTTAAATTAAGAAAATGAAGCAGCATGTTGCTTATTAGGGTGACTGCACTATACAAGAATTCAGTATCTTCACTGCTGTTCAACAGAACACGGGTACGAATAGTTTATATAAAGTTATTTCAATTTTATAATGAGCTCAGTTGCAGCTAATAACTCATTAGGCTTATGTTCAGCCTTGACTTAAGTTTGGCAAGTGTTCCTGACCTTGTTAACAGGTAATTAAGCCAAAAGATTATTAAGTGCGTATGCTAGTGACTAGCAGATACAGGCAAATCGTAAATACCATTCTGGCATTTTTCCCCCCCCACTATAATGATGTTCCACATGTCCACTTCTTTTCCCCCCTTAGAGCCACGGATGAAACTGTCGTCAGTTGCTGATAGTTAAGAGGATTAATAGGGCGATGTCATATTGTACACAATCACACAAGCCTGACTAGTGTGAGCTAACACTCAAAATATATCAAAAGAGAAGTCTTTTTCTCAAAAATAAAACAGAAGTTGAGCCAATTAACATATTACTCTGGAATGATTTGCGCAGGTGATTTGAAATCTGATATTAACTGACACTGCCTGGAAGACCCTCCCTCTCATCTGCTCTTGACTGAACTCACGTGGGCTCTTACACTTTGTTTAGAGTTCAATAATGTGAAATAGAATCTATTATTGTAGGTTTGACTTAGCTAACATTAGACAGGTAGATATATTTGACATTGTCTATGACTGTGATTTGTTAACTATATTTATTGGGAATGTCACCTAAAATATTGTCCTACGATTGTCACAAATGGCACTTTTGGTTTTCCTCCAAAAAAGAATAACGTTTTAAAAATTTTGACTTAAAATATTAAATAGGCCTACAATGACATGTCAAATCTAACACTACAAATGATCTCAATGGTGATGATTTAAAAATATGCTGTTTGGTTTTTGTGCTGACTCAGCAGATGTGTTCAAAAAAACAGCAGCAGAATAATCTTGAAAATGTCAGCCATGTGGACAATAAACACCTAATTTGTAAAAGTATTGTACTGAAATGTACTGTTAAGGGTAGATAGCTCCCGACTGCAAAGCTGGTTATGTTATTATGATCTCCCCTGCTCTTTTTAATCTGGAAGTATTGGTATTTTTGTCTTTTTTTGTCTTTATCAGTTCTGGACAATTAAATCGTTCACAAGCAGGGAAAAATTAATATCAAAAGCCAGATGCCAGTAAATTTTAAAACCTTTTTTTCTTAATGTAATTATGCCTTGCCGTGTTTTTGTTGTTCTGTTTGTCCTTTTATCCATTTTTCCTGTGTTTTCTCATCCTCTCTGATTGCAGGATGTAGTTATAGAACTCATTGGTCAGGATTTATAAGTGGATGCTTCTCTCTCTCACTCTCTCTCTCTCTCTCTCTCTCTCTCTCTCTCTCTCTCTCTTTCTGTGTGTGTGTGTCCATTCATGCATATTTAGAAACAAGATGCCTGAGGTAGCAAGTTGAGGCAAGGACCAGGACTACTTTTCCTGATTCCCCACATCCCCACCTGCAACCATGAATGGTAAAACTATGGCTTTGTATCTGTATGTACATAAGTTATAAATGAGCTGCATTCTAAAAGATTCTAAAGAACATACATAGATGATTTTTTTTTGGATCTATACACCATTGCTTGCCTAACTACAGTATACTGCTATAACCCCATCCACTGCACTGGTCTCGTACAGTCAGCAGTGAATAGCTGACTATAAATATGAATTTTGATTATGCTGACTTGGCAAACAGAGCACTTTTAACAGGTGATAGCTTTAATAGCATGCTATTTTACAATTTCTTTGGAAAAGGTTGGTTAAAATGTTTCATGTAAAATCTTTTTAAAGTAATGGTGAATTGCTTCCATTTTTGTAACAGCTAAACTTCCTTTTGGACTGATCTCACAATGCTGTAAGCGAAAAAGCAAAAAACAAAACAGTATTTATTGAATTTCAAGATGGCCAACTTCCTGTTTGACAGATAAATTCATTACAAGACAGATTCCTTGACACCTTGGAATCAAGAGGAAGAAGAATCATGAATATGCAGGTTAAACAGTTCAAAAATTCAAAACGGCTGACTTTCTAAATGTTACAAGCAATTTTACAAATTTGTTAGTTAGCACCACATAGAGGTGAATTTAGACGAAGCTTTTTGGAGATTTTTTGGGTGAGGTCTGTCAGTTATCTACAAAATTTGGTCACAACACATCACACCATTGCTGAGATATGTCTTCACTTCCTGTGTGATGGACAAACCATCCCATATATAAAAATCAAAGAAGCAACTTTTTTTTTTGGAATAGGTTCATGATGCTGTGATTTCAAATTTCATAAAAAAGCATACAAAGTGTTCTGTGGGCTGCCATAGAAAACTATAAGATAACAATAAGAAAACATACAGTCACTAAAGGGTGCCTGTTCACCTTTGGTGCTTGGCCCCCTAAAAAAATCCCTTAACTGATGTGAAATGATATACTTTTGACAGTGCCTTTTGCAAACTTACTGATGATGAATAATATTAACATATTTACAGCAGGTACATGTATATCATATGGTACAGTGACGAAAATTGCAAACCCAAGCATTTGCATGAAAAACAGAGATTTGTTTGTGTTAATTGTACAGCATTGGATTCATGTGCATTTTTACTGAACAAATTCTCTTCTCTTTCTTTTCTCCCTTGTATTCCCTGTACTCAGGTGGCCGCAGTATATGGGCTATAAGTCCAGAGGAAAGGGATAAACATGATCAGAAATTTGACACCCTCTCTCCAGTCCAGGGTTTTGTGACTGGTATGTACTCCACAGCGTTGTATTCTTCATTTATTTAAACATTTATTGCTATAAATATCTCTTTGGGTCTCATGGATACAAAAGGGTGTATGCTTACATGTATGTAGTAGAGAAGTTAAAAGTTAAGTGTCCTAACTTTTCCTTGCTGTTGGTGAATGCTTTTTTTCTTTTTTGTACTTAGGGGAAAAGGCACGGAGTTTCTTCCTGCAGTCAGGCCTCCCTTCCTCTGTGCTGGCTGAGATCTGGTGAGTACTCTGTGCTGAACAAAAATCTTTTTTTTTTTTTTAAAAAAGTTTTTATTTTCGTGTTATGATCTGTTGCTTGTAACAGGCATTAAAATTAGTGAATTTTGTCTGCATTTGTGTTTGCCTCTTATGTAAGCAAATCAGTTAGCAAAACTAGTCATCTACATGAAAATTATTGGGTGATATAAGTATTGCGGAGCAAAAAAAATCTCAAGACACTTTTGTAACGAGCTTCACGGACGAGCAAGGAGGAGGCGGGAACCGAGTGAACTATAGGCTATAGGCTCTTTTCAACCTCTTCTGCTGTGTTTCTGTGTATTACATGCGTTTGTTCATAGATTGTTAAGCTTACTTCCTGTCACTCCCTGCTGAGTGAGTTTCTCTTACCAACATTGTCTTCTCTGAATATTACACATTGCCTGCTATCTGACCAACTACCGGACCTGTGGCAAATAGCGTGTTTCCACCAGATGGTGCGGCACAAGGCAAATCAGCTTGGCAGATTACCCATAATAGTTAATTCTTTGCTCCTTCCACTGCCAAGCAAGCCATGTCATACTTAAATACTGGTGCTGAATTTGGTTGGCTCTTGCCCATGTGTATCCTGTGAACCAAGCTGGGATATATGGCTGGAGCTGAAAATAGAGCAGTCCATCAGTCGGTCAGCTACAATTGTAATTACATTCTGTGTATGCAGAGAAATAAAATTTTTGTTTTTATTTCATCTTATGATGGAATATAAGATGTTACATTCTACCACCCATCAATTCTGTTAAAGATTAGGAAGATACTGTGCTAATGTTTCTGTTACACAATTGACATAATCATGATCTTCACATAGTACTTTAAAAGGCTATGTTCGGCTAATTAACACATTTGGTAATACTCATTGCTCACACACAGGTACATTGAAAAGCCAAGACTACAGTTTTGCATTTTTTTTTTCTTTTTTTTTTTTTTTGATAACATCTCAGAACTGTAAATGCTTAATTTCTCTTCACTGGGGACAAATAGTCAACGCTATACCGAGTGGTTAGTCAAAGAGCCATGCTGCAAGAATTGCACTCATGCAGCCAGTGTCTTTATTCCTTATCCCCAGACACCAGCAATGTGCTCATTGCCTCAGCATCAATCGTTGATCACTGACAGCATCACCAAGCACTCAGTGCAGAGGATATCCAAGTCAGACACAGTGTTTTCGATGATCAATGAGTAATGTTGCTTTAGTGAGCATAACATGCCATGCCAACATAATGCGCTTGGCTGGCAGATTTGGACGCTGATTCTGAATCAAATTTGGCCCAAGTCTTGCAGCATAAGTAGCTTGCTAGTCAAAAATGGCCACGTTTGGCAACAGCTGAAAAGCTTGTAAAAAGGCTAAATTAGCGATCTGGTGGCAGTAATGACTCAAGAGCTGAGACTGTACGATTCTGAAGCTTGTCCTTTTCATCAGAGCCCTGCTAATAGCCAAATGACCAATCATGTTTGTTGCTCCTTAACAGAGAATCATGAGGATTCTCTATCTATAGCGGCGTCCAGGTGATTCTTTCAGACTGATAATGAATTATCGATGTAACCCACCATGTTTAACTCCAGATTCAACAGTAGAAGGGTCTGGTTGCTAGCTTGTAGGGTCGCTCATAAGCTCTAAACTAGTCATGGCAGCCAGAATAAAAATGGTGGTGAACAGAGTAGGATTTGATTGTGCAGTGCGATCCACAATACCGTATGTGCTCTTTTGGTCGCAGTTCACTATGCTTGCTGTTCATGCCTGTGTCACATTGCTGGTGATTTAAACACCAGTTGAAACACTATGCCCAGATGTGTGCTGCCCAAAGAATGTGCTCCTTTATTGCTTTACTAGTGTTCTAATACTGATGGCTACATAAATGCTGCTCCAGCAGTGAAATGATATATATAAAATGAGGATTTGTTACTGTCCACTGCTCTAAAATGTTTATGCATTCAAGATACATTTTTACCAGAAAATGCCATATGTAAAAATGGTGTGTGCTCTTTTTTATTGGTCAAAAAACTAGAACAAAGTAGCTAGTGTGTTTTGTTCCAGCATTAATTCTATTTTTCTATGTTTTTCCATTAAGGTCTACTGATCAGACTGGACATTTTGAATTAAAATACTATTTTACAAGAATTTTACCACATATTTTATTTTTCTCTAACGAAGTCTGAGCTGTTCTCCCACTTAGATTTATGTATAGTTTGGTCACTAACTGGTAGAGAGAACGAAGTCGCAGTTTCACTCAGAAGCTTCTTTCCAATAAGGTTCTGACTGTGTACATAAGGGCGTCTGCCAAATGCCGTAAATGTAAATGTGTACTGTGTGTGCCTGGTGCAGGGCTCTAGCTGACATGAACAAGGATGGGAAAATGGACCGTTTGGAGTTCTCTGTTGCCATGAAACTGATTAAGATGAAGCTGCAAGGTCAGAATCTTCCTTCAGCTCTGCCTATCATCATGAAACAGCCACCAGTACCTGCTCCTACCATGCCACTAACACCACTTGGTAAGCTGCCAATGTATCCACGAATTACCCTCCTTATTTTGAACAAGATACATTTTAACTTTATCATAAGGGTCATTCTTCAATTGGGGTGGCAAATGAGAGGCAGAATTTGTAAAAATTATTGTTTTTTTTTTTGTTTTTTTTATAAAATGTATTGCTATGCATTTAAAATTAGTTTAATATGCTATATCCATTAAAATAGAAGCTTAAGAACATTTTGA
>CM074954.1:21076476-21091854 GCA_037577455.1 Pangasius macronema
TTATTGGTATTTAAAGTTTATTTCAACTGTTGTAAAGTAGAGGGACACCACTTGCCACCACAAATGAAGAATGACCCCCATGTTTCTTCTTATTCGGAAAAGAGAAATTTTAAGTAGTTTTAAGTTTTGATTTTATATGCAATATAAAATCTGATTGCTTGAGCATTGTTTTGAAAGTTGAACCAACATATTTTTGTTCTTGCTTTAACAGCTGCATTTACGTTTCCCTTTTTGGTTCTGTTATGGTCAAGATGGTAGTAGAATCAAGGTGGCCTACTAGCTGTCACACTGAACCACAGTGTATAACGGAAAAGTTTAACTGAAGGAGAGCTTAAAAGTGCATAGGCAAAATTTCATAGGCATTGTTTTTAACTAAATCTGCCTGCCTTTCATTTAGTGGGTTTAAGTTTTTGCAAGTATGCTGTAATCCTTGTGTTTCTGAAAGACTCGTACCCTGCATGCTACTATGAATAACAGTGACTGAATGTCAGTAGGTACCATGTAGCATAATATCTTTTTTTTTTTTTTCATTTTTCTTCAAAAGAAATTTTTAAACAATCTTACTAAGTCAGTGATAATTCATTGTCTGTTCTCATATTGTCTTCATATTGGCTATTAATTGAACTTTTGGAATGTTTCTCGAGGGATGGGATCCACGCAAAACATACCCATGGTGCCCACTATGCCTGTTCTTACCCCCATGCCGCTGCCCTCCATCAGTCCTATGCAGGGCATGACTCCGATGATGCCCACTGGACTGACCATGCCAATAATGCCCACCATTAGTGTTCCTCCTCTGGCCAATGGACCTGTGGGAATACTCAAGCCCACTCCTGTTTCGCTTACTAATGGTAGGTCATAATTTAAACCACCACAGTGCAGTTAGTAATGGCTGGTTGCATGTTTAAGCATTTTAGGTACTGAATTTTTTTTTTATTTGTATGTGCTCACAGCTCTCCCACTGAATAGTTACTTCACTTCCTCTCCATTGGGTTTTTCTTCCACTCCCAAGACATCAGCTGTTCTGGACCTGGGTTCAAGCAGGTGAGATGATCTAACAGTGTAGGTTTATACACAGTGGCCTGTGATGGACGTGTGTGTGTGTGTGTGTGTGTGTGTGTGTGTGTGTGTGTGTGTGTGTGTGTGTGTGTGTGTGTGTTATGACCATGTATTTTAGAGCAAAAGAAAAAAGCTGTGCATTGGATTGATGGGACTGTTATGGGACTGATGGGTTGATTTTTAGCAAAATTGTATTTTGTGAAATGAATATGCTTACTTAAACACACGCTGTACTCTGTCCCAGCTCCAACTCATCTTCCACAACGTCATTAGCCAGCAGCTCTCCTCAGAGCGGCCCTGTGGACTGGGCTGTGCCACAGGCATCCCGGCTTAAATACAGACAGCAGTTCAACAGTCTAGATAGGCAGATGATTGGCTATCTGTCAGGTATGATAATAAACTACTTTACATAACAGGTGTGCTGAGATTTCATCATATTAAGGCCTCATACTGCAGGTCTGTATGGAAGTATTTTCCAGACAAATTTCAAAAGCAATTACGAATTGTATTTGCTGTTGTGTTTTCTATTTGTGCACGCATAAATTGTGACATAATTCAAATGCAAATCGTGTATTACTACTTCTCTTTACTAATTTATTGGGACTTTTTATCCTTCTTGCACATTGCTCTTTGGCATGAAGCGGAATGGTCTTCCTCATGGTTTGTCGTTATGCCAATTTTGCTGGGCATTATTGCCACCTTGTGGAGTGTCAAACTGATAAGACATCTCTTTTAGAACCTACTATAGTTCTTTTGGAGACTTGTCACACTTGCTTCTGTCCCCCCCCAAGTAATTGCTGTCAGCCAAAATTCAGGTTTTTGTAACATTTAATTTCTGTTGGAAAAGTATTGTTTGGACATCTACAATGTTTTTACTGACCCAATAATTTAGTCATTAAATAATCATCTAAATAATCATCTAATGCATCTTTTATTCTAAAATGAGATGCAGAAGTAAAGGAGAACTGCCAACTAATGTATATATACTCATAATGCACTTCTGCAGAACAGTTGAATGAACTCTCTTGGTTACATTCCTCAGGTCAAATATTTCACACTCATTCCTAATAATTCAAGAGGCAATTGCTTTGTTCATATTTCTTTTCTTTATATGTCAATCCTTAGTTGGTCAGTTAAAATTTATTGAAGAGGTGAGGAAAAAAGATTAAATAATTGCTTTGACTGACATGAGGAATATGGCCTAGTTTCAGTCTGATTAGTTTTGTTGATGCAGCAAAAGTAAGTTTAAAGCCATAGGTAAAGTTTAAACATGAGCCTTCACTTGTGGGTAAGTAGATTGCTGAAAGTTAAGCATATCTGAAACTCTTAAGCTTATTTTAGGTCAGTTTCTGTTTAGACACTATGCGAGCACATAGTCAGATTTGTGTGTAGATATTACAATTTTAATTCTTTGCAACTTTTTAGGCCCTCAAGTGAGGAACGCAATGGCTTCAACGTCATTAAGTCAAACCCAGCTAGCCACTATTTGGTTGGTACCTCTTCAGTTCATGTTTGCATTAAGTATTGGCATTAGGTAAATTCTGTGTTTTCCATCACAATATTGGAATTGTAATTTATATTGTTGTTTATGGGGGTTTATAGGAACCTGGCAGATGGAGATAAGGATGGTAAACTAAAGGCGGACGAGTTTATTCTGGCCATGCACCTGGTCGATATGGCCAAGGAAGGACAGGCTCTGCCTCTTGCTCTTCCTGTGGACCTTGTACCCCCATCACTCAGGTGCAGCAAATATTCGTCTGGTCATGACCGATAAGCCCCAATTTCTATTTAGTTTGCTAAAAGAGTTAAGAGTTTTGGCCTTAAGAGTTAAATAAAAATTAATCAATCATTTGTTTATTAATCTTGCTCTTAGGGGGACCATTGGTGATTCACTGAATGGATCCACCAGTTCACCTATCTATGCATCCTTGTCTGAGGAGTTTACTGACGCTGATCTGCCACAGAAATCCAAGAATAACTGTAAGGCTGCTCACCACACCCAACACCTGCTCTGTACAAACACCTCTATGACTCAGTGCTACACTCCTTCTAGTTTCTACATACTCACTTACATAACAATTGCATAACACACACAGTTGTGATAAGGAATTTTACAAATGAATTACTCTCACACAATGAGGGGTGTTTGCTCGAGGCAATCTGGGGCCTAGAGTTCCCAGTAGCTAAATTTAACAGGTCCACTTAAAATTGATTGATTCATTTATTTATTCATCTGTAGTAACCACTTTATCCTGGTCAGGCTTGGTGCTTGCTGAGCCACTGTGCTCCTGACTAACTAAAAATAATATACCACAAAATACAATATCCATGCTGTATTTGACAGTATATCCCTATATTCTAAACACATGGGTGATGTTTCAGCCTACTGTAACAGTGCTCGCTCTGGCATTGATTAAAATCCAAACTTTGTGAATGAGTTTTAATGTTATTAGATTAATAAAAAAATATGAAAATATTAATATTAGATCATTTTTTAAAAGTTTTTATTAATTATTTAACCTGTTTAAGTTCATGATTAGTTTGTCTTGTGCCGGGGCTGTCTCTGATTTATCATTTTGATGCTTATCATGTGATAGATCGTATGGAAAATTCTATATCTTGGCACTATGTTATCCTGCTATTCACTTTTGGGTTATGTGGTGCTGCTTCTTTAGCCTTCAGTATCCTATGTCTTTATTAAACTGAAAATACACCTAGCACTTTGCACAGACAATGTTCAGCCACCACGAGATGGTGTGATCATAGAAATGTAGCAAGGTGTAGGCATAGCATTAATTAGCTGCATTAATAATTATGTTGATGAAATCCTCAAGCATAGTAAGGTAAGTGTGTGTGTGTGTGTGTGTGTGTGTGTGTGTGTGTGGGGAACAAGTGACATTTGAGGACAAGTTCAAGAAAAACCTGGAGCGTGGAAATGCAGAGCTGGAGAAACGGCGCCTGGCTTTGCAGGAGCAACAGCGACGTGAGGAGGAGAGGAGAGCACAAAAGGCCCGTGAGGAGCAAGAGAGAAAAGAGAGGGAGGCACGGGAGTTGGAGCTGAGGAGGAAGAGAGAGGAGGAGCAGAGACTGGAGCGACAGAGGGAGCTAGAAAGGCAGAGGGAGGAGGAGAGACTCAAAGAGCTAGAGAGGAAAGAGGTGACTGATTTTAATTGAAGACTTGTGTGACAGACTGTGTATACTGGCTGTGGGGAAAAAAAAGTTGCATATAGAAAAATAGAAACATTAAGTTAATTAAGTTCCTGAGTGTTTTGTGGTAGAAGCTGAAATCAACTTTTAAAATCTTCACAGCAAGACTTGCTTGTTCTTACTCAGTTTTTTTCTAATGTTTATTAATATTTTAAATATCCTACCAGGCAGCTAAGAAGGAGCTAGAGCGACAGCGCCAGTTGGAGTTAGAGAAGAAGAAAAAGCAGGACCTCCAGAGCCAGAAGAGTCATGAGCAAGAGGTCATCATTCACTTGAAGTCAAAGAAGAGGAATCTGGAGTTGGAGCTTGAAGCTGTGGTGAGGCTACATTCACCTTAATGCTATTGTTGTTTAGTTATCTGTCTAACCAGTGTAGTTGGAAGTGCAAAGCTACAGAATATGTACACAAGTTTTAAACTAATGGGAAAATACACATTATTCAGTTATTTGTTTGTCAGTTGATTTTATTAATTTGCTACCCCTCATGCTCTTATTTTAGGGCAACAAGCATAAAGAAATCTCTGCAAAACTGCAAGATGCCCAGGCCAAGAAGAAAGTCCAGAAAATTGAATTGGATCATATCAACCAGAAGAGAGATGGCCAAATAATAGAAATCAACTCATTGCAGCAGCAGTTTGAGGTTTGGCCATAGTATCTATATCTACCCATTATACTTTTTTACACTTCCTGATAGTAAACAAACAAGACCCTAAAATACTGACCACAGACCTGAATTTAACCCACTGTGCACTTCTGGTTTTTTTTTTGCCGTTTTGGACAAGATTACTAGAAATAAATTCAGAGGATTTGAGAAAGCCAAAATACACAATTAACACAAAGTGATCTAGCTTGTGTGTGTTTAGGAGTTGCAGAGGAAACTGGCCCAGTTGGCTCCAGAGCAGCAGAAGCTGAACGAGATGCTTCGAAACGTGAACCTGAACAGCACGCCAGGTAAGATATGCTTTTTTTCTTCTTACTTACAGAACTTCAACTAACTATGATTGTATTTGTGCAAAGGTTCTACAGTTAAATAAAATCAAATGTATTGGGATGCTGTACTGCATGTCATTATGATACAGGCTTGTCCATGAACATTTGAGTAACAGTAGAGAGTGTCTGAAACATTATTATTAAGATCTTTTTGAAATTCACTACTGAAAACACCTTTATTTTCTGAACATGACTTAGTTCTTTGTGTTGGTTGTGTTGCCTCAGATAAAATATTCTTAATCCTATGTTAACAGGGGTAAAGAAGTAAAATATCCAAATAACTAAATAAGAGCACAATGCCTGGAGTCTGATCCATGACTGACTGATTTTTTTTTCTCCCTAGCTTCCACAATGATCACTTTACAGAAGAGTGTTAAAGATAAAGACCTCAGCTGTAGAAAGCTGAAAGAACAGCTTGATGCCTTAGAGAAAGAGATGGCAGCAAAACTGGGTGATATGGATCAGTATAAAAAGGACATACAGGTAAACCCTTTATGCCACCTGAACTAGTCTTTCATATAAAACAGCATTTAGACAAGCTAGTAGTAATGTAGTTTTTTATGAGGTTATTGAATTAAGTTGCTGCAGAGCAGTTCACACCCCTTTCAGTAGTTTTTGTACTACACTTAACATTCACATTTTTCCTTTGTGATTCCCTTATTTTTGAAAGTATAGATGATGATGCTAATAACCTGCTTTGCTTTTGTCCCCATGTCTAACTAGATGTAGAGCTTGTCTGTCTGTGTGTTTGTCTGCCTTCCTGTCTGTCTCTACTTGGCTTTTGCTGCAGTTTGAAGAAATGGATGACTGTATGCTTAAGGGCCTGTTCTCTTTACTGAGCTGTCTTCATAATCTCTTCTTCCTCCTGAAGGTTGTCTATCACTGTCCTTCCTTTTCTCTTTATTTGACCTGGATTGGTGTGGTGCTCTTAGTGTCATTCCTCGTGCCTCACTTTCAGTGCATTACTGTATCTGCGCTTTACTTTATTTAGGACCTAAAGACAGTTTGTTAAATTTAATGGGTAGGCTATCTTAAAATGCAGGATTAAAATGCTGCACCTTTCAGTGTTGTTTATACACATAGGTGGAGTTTCAAACCCCTGGCTTAAAGTATCTCAGTATTCATTTACTTTCATGGGCATAGGGTCCTGGAGGTAAAGTTCAACATTTCAGTTCATTTAAGCCTAAACTGTGGAAGTTATTCAGATTTTAATAGCAAAGCTATACTTTCTTAGTGGTTACGATAACATACTAGCGACATGGGTATGTGAGAAAGCAAAAATGGTGAAAATGATGCTAAAGGTCATGGGACAGACACCTAGTGTGTATATGTACCATGTTGTCCACAGGAAAACTTTGGGAGATGAAAAATTCTAAAGTGGCAAAAACACAAAAATAGCTTTTTCAGAGTAGCCTGTGATAATGTGGACTAGACCTACAAACTCCCTTTGGCTAACAAAATGATGGCTTTTAAGAGAAAATAGTGATGGGATGTAAAGCCATGGAAAAGAAAAACATCTTTCTAATGAGAATTAAAATAAAAATAAAAATTTAAATTAGATTTCTTGTAATAATTTAAAACACACCAGAAATCATACATGTCTTTCTCAACTTCCACCCCAAAAAAGTATTTTTTTTTTTTTATTTTATTTTAATCTGTTTGTAATTGCAAGTAAGTTAAAATTCAGAAAATTATTGCTGGCATTGTGAAAAGTGGAAAGTTTTTTTGGAGGTGACCAGGCACAATTAAAAGTGGATTTACGAGCTCTGACTAAGATCATAAGTAGAGTTTTATTTGTTGAGTTATTTGCTAATTGAGGAAAATATTTTAGGTAAATTCTATTCTAAGGTAAATGCTATCAAACTGAGTATATTAAATCTTTCTTTATGGTCTGTATTGTACAGACCTGTATGTGTGTTTATAGAACAGTTTTCAAAATGAGTGTTTGGACACTGTGTGAACTCCAGCGTTGTGTTATAGGACCTCAGAGAGAGCCAGAGAGATCAGCAGTCTGCACTATACAAATTGCATAGTCTCAAAGAAGACAAACTCGGAGAGCTCAAAAGACGCAAAGAGGAAGAACTGGAGAAGAAGAGAAGGGAGGAGGAAGAACAGCGGTGAGTGACTAATGCATGCAAATAGTTGTGCTGTAGTCTGAGTTGTTTGTTTCTTCAAAGCCCAGCATATGAGGACAAAAGATTACACACACCTAGGCTAAAGACTTTAAAACTGAATTTTTTACAGGCGCATCAAACAGGAGAAGGAGCGCCAGTGGCAAGAGAAACTGCGGCGCGATGAGGAGGAGAGACAGAGGAAACTCCAGGAGGAGCGAGAGGCCAAACTCCGAGAGGAGGAGGAGAGAGAGAGGCAGGCTCGTCTACACGCTGCCAAAGAACAAGCAGAAAGAGAGCGCAGGGCATATGAGGAGGAGGAGAGGAGGCGGAGGGAAGAGGAGGAAAGGAAAAGGAGGGAGGAGGATGAGAGAAGAGAGCAAGAGAGGAGAAGACGTGAGGAGGAGGAGTGCAAGAGGCGAGAAGAGGAGAGGAAGAAATTAGAGGAAGAACGGAAGAAACTGGAGGAGGAAAGGAGGAAGCTGGAAGAGGAGAGGTGGAGGCAGGAGGAGGAAAGGCGGAGACAGGAGGAGGAGAGGCGGGAAGAGGAGAAGAGGAGACAGGAAGAAGAGAGGAAGCGTGAGGAGCGTAGGAGGGCAGAGGAGGAACGGCGAGAAGAGGAGAGAAGGAAGGAACGAGAAGAAGAGGAGAGGAGGCGACAGCGAGCACAGGAGGCAGCCATCAGGGATGCAGAGGAGCAGAAGAGGAAAGAGGAGGAGGAAGACCGGAGGAGACGAGATGAGGAAAGAAAGAAACAAGATGAAGAACGGAGGAGAAAACAGCAAGAAGAGCAGGCTGCTGCTGCAAGGCCGAAAGACGAAAAGCAAAATAATTCAAAATCAGACATTGTTGCTGCACTTCTCAGAGGATTGGAGGAGAGGAAAGGTAAAGAAACATCCACCCACTGGTCACTAAAGTGTACATCACCAACTACAACATGAATGTATGCTTTTATCAGCAATCATTTAATTTACTTAGCCGAGAGTAGCTAGAGTATTAAAATAATGTAAGATTTGTTAATGTATGGATGAGTATTGTGATAAAATTGTCATATGGTACTTGAAAACCTTTTTGTGATGCTCATATGTATGGCAATATTTAGAAAGCTTGACATCTATGAACAAGATGTTTAACAAGACCAGAAAAAAAAAATACATACAAAAATAAATGTTAATGTCCAGTCAGTAACTTGTATATTAAAGTTGTTCTTGGACTTGACCTACTGTTGCAATATAATATCATCATCATATTTCCCAGCTTAGTTCCAAATTATATTTCCCATGTTGGGGAAAGCCTAATCTCTAGCCTAATGTTATTGCATATAACAGCATTTTAATTGGTTTTTAATTTACTGTAAAATGGCAATAAACCAATGTATGTATTATTTGTTAAAAGTTCAGTTTAATATTTAAGTAACATTCTTTGCTGTGTGTGAGTATATACAGTCATGTCAAGTATTTGGACAATGACAGTTTTCATGATTTTGCCTCTGGACACCACCACGATGGATTTGAAATGTGGCAATCAAGATGTGATTGAAGTGTAGTCTTTCAGCATTAATTCAAGGGGTTTAACAAAAATATTGCATTAAATGTTTAGGAACTACAGCCATTTATTAAATAGTGCATCAGTTTTCACAGGCTCAAAAGTAATTGGACAGTTTCATGATAAATTAAGGGGATAAAAGGTCTGGAGTTGATTCCAAGTGTCCAATTTGCATTTGGTACCTGTGCATTGGAACGCTCAGTATGCGGTCCAAAGAGGTGTCGATGCAAGTCAAAGCCTACACTTAAGTCGCATCTTGATTGCTTCATTGCTTCACAAAGTCCATTGTGGTGGTGTACAGAGACAAAAATTACCAAAATTGAATCACCGTCTAAGTACTAATGGACCTGTCTGTATGTAGATTAATTGAAAGAATAACCTAAATAAAAGAGTTGAGAAGCATGACAAGTGCAGATGCCTCCAGAACAGAAGCATCCTACCATACATTGTGACATAAATGCTGCGTAGACACAGCTGATCTCAATATTGGATTAAGATGGCAACAAATAAAAATCTAAATGAGGGTGCATTATGACTGAAGCTCCTAAAATCCATCCTCCCTTGTGCGTGTGATGTTCTCAGGTAACTGAGAATGTCAGTATAGGACTGGATCAGACTGTCAGCAGGAACAACATGGAGCAAAAGTCTTTGGAACTCATTAATTTTTATTTTTAGTATTATTATTATTATTATTATTATTATGAGCAGTAGTAGTAGTAGTAGTAGTAGTAGTATTACTAAATTCTGCCTTAAGTGTTTTCTCTATTAGTATATCAGTGGAACACTCATAATATTTTGCTTTTTTTTTTTTATTTTACACACACACACACACACACACACACACACACACACACACACACACACACATACACAGTCATTTCCCAGTTCTGGTTTTGGGTATGTGTGTGTCTCATTCTGGAGGAATCTTCTCCTGCTTTCTTTCTTTTCAGGTAATAGACAGCCCCTGGGCAGGTCACACAGGAAATCAGCAGCTCTGACCAAATTTAAAGCACTCTACCCCTTCTCGGCCAGGAGTGAGGAAGAACTCTCTTTTGAAACTGGTGATATAATTGAGGTATTACAAGAAGTTTGTACTATGTGATGACTTCATGAAAAATGTATTAGCATCTTCACTAAGACATGTAGTGGCAAGAAGTGTAAGAAATAGAGACTTTGTGGTCATTTCAAAATTTTATTGTTTTAATAGGTGGATGAGACCATTGAAAGAGAGGAGGGCTGGCTTTATGGAAGTTTTCAGGGGAAAATGGGCTGGTTTCCTGAGAGCTATGTGGAAAAGCAGCACAAGCCAGAGACACCAAGTACTAAAGCAGCTCTTAAACCGCAGGCCTTGCTGTCGAACTCTCGGTACAGTCTGTAATTTTGTATTATTTATAAATATATATGTATGTATGTATGCGCACACACAGTCGGGTTCACTAGCGAAAATGCTTGTATTTTGCATTCTTTTCTAATTTAATGTAAGAAATTTCATTACAAATTATATTATTGACAACAACTTGAGTGAAAAGTAGAATTGTTGAAATATTTACATGAAATTCAGCGTTTCTTAGTATTTTGGGACATCCCCTTTTTGCTTTAATGACAGTGTGCATGGACTCCACAAGAGCAAAAATTTATGATCCATTTTAGATCAAATCTATGGGAGTGTCGTCTGAACACCTGCTTCAATAGAAGAGATTAGGCTTGAGAAAATCTGACTTTTTTAAAAGTGCAAAATATTAAATATTCAAGATATTGAACATTTACTTTATTTGTTTTGAATATTTCAGAATTCTAATAATCAAATAAATAATAATAAAAAAAATAATCAGCCAATCTAATCATACCTAATATCTAATCAGCATCCAGTTAGCAGCACAATGCATATACAGGTTCACATCAAATATCATATAATGGGAAAAAATGGGACTTCTGTGACTTTAACTGTGGAATTGTTGCTGCTGCTAGATGGGCTGGTTTGAGTATTTCAGAAACTGCTGATCTCCTGGGAATTTCACACACTCTTGAGTTTACACAGAGTGGTGTGAAAAACAAAATGTGTGTAGAGGATCTGTAGGCTGAAACAAGACGTTCCATCCACAGAACTGTCATTCACTCATTGTTTTTTGTTTTTTGCGCCATTTTGTGTAAAATTTGTAAACTTTTGTGTGTGAAAATCCTAGGAGCAGTTTCTGAAATTCTCAAACCAGCCCATTTGGTACCAACAACATGCCACAGTCTCAGAGATCACACTTTTTCCTTATTCTGATTTTTGATGTGAACAGTAACTGAAGCTCTTGACCTGTATCTGCATGATCTTATGGATTGTGCTGCTGCCACATGATTGGCTGATCGGATAACTGCCTAAATGAGCAGATGTACAGGGTATTAAAGTTGACTGTGTGTGTTTTATATGCAAAATGTATGTATTTTTGTAACTGAGGTCTCAGTAAATGTAAAGAGGTGAACATTCTGGATTTACTGATGTGTTATTGCCAGTGTTATTAATGTGTGTATTACTAATGTCTTATTTCCAGCAATGTTACAGAAGCTTCTGTTCACAGTGGTTCAGGCCAGAACTCTGCATTCACCCGTACTCATGCCATGGGCAGCATGTCCACTGAGCACCGTCAGGTACGCTTAATTTGCATAAATATTAAACACAGATTTGTCCGTTTTTCTGTGTGTCTGCAACAAATATATCTGATTTTTTAGGTGGTGGGGAAACTGCAGGTTAAAGCTTTGTGTTCTTGGACAGCTAAAACTGACAACCACCTCAATTTCTCCAAGGACGATGTGATCATGGTTCTGGAGCAGCAGGAGAACTGGTGGCTAGGGGAACTGAATGGAATACAGGGCTGGTTTCCTAAAACTTACGTCACGGCCCTGAACAGCAGCGACTTGCCTGCAGAGTAATTTAAAATTAAAATCAAATTATTATTATATATTTTTTTACAGTAGTCCCATGGAGGATGCATTTTATTTACAAGAATAATATTTAATTAGTTGAAGAGTGAGGAAAAGCTAATTACCTAGGAAAGAACAGAAATCCACCTGAGCAATAGGTAAATAAAATAATGTAAGTAATGTAAGTCTCATGTAAGTTCTTTGCATGCCTAGAAGCTTTAAAAAGGGTATTTCAAATTATTATTTTTTTTACATTTTAATTAAAGTTTTAATTTAAGTGTTTTTTTTCTCCGTACAGTTCCACTGAGGGATTTGACTCAGCAGCAGCAGATGTCTCTTCCCTTGAGGGTGAGGAAATTAAAAAATGTTTCATAAAATTAAGGCTACAGCAACTGCTAAATATCAATAATGACAATAGTTATCAGTGAATTTTCTTATTGATTAGGTGTATTATGAAGCATGCTGTCGCGCGCTATGTCACTTCATTCAAAACAGTATTCTAAAGTATGGGAATGTGGTTCGCACAGGTCCTTGAAGTGCTTAAAGGTCCTTAAATTCTTATTTTTGACATTTAAGGCCTGGAATACCTAGAAAATCAGTATTTTCATTCAAAAGTCCTTGAAATGTTGTTGATCTTTTGGGTGGTCCCGGTAGGAGTTGACATGGTGGATCACCTTCCATTGATTTGGCACCGGTTTTACGCAGGATGCCCTTCCTGACGCAATCCTCCCCATTTATTCAGGTGCTGAGAATGCGCTAGCCTATGCACCGCCAGTGGCTGTAGTTGGCGCCCAGAGTGGGGCTCAAACCCACGATAGCTCAGTTGCTTTACCAACTGAGCTATGGGTGGGGAGTACCCCAAACCAGCATTAATCAATGTTAATCAGCCATACAAAATATAAAACACATTTTTTATGTGTAATTTCTTTTTTTTTTTTTTTGGATGCAGCTATATATTTTTTGTTTGTTTATTGATCATAATGCAGAAAATGATAAAATGTCATGTGGGAAAATATTCCTTTGCTTTTGCCTGTTTTTACTACTTTATGCTTTTGCAAAGCTCTGAAAATAATCTGTGTCTATCCACTTTGTTCTCAAGTCCATACAGGACCTCTACCCTAATTAATGCATGTGTATGTACTGCATATACTTGTACCTCTATTTTAAACATACATATGTGTGTTTATTCTTTTTTTTAGAATATGTGGCTCTCTATACTTACGAAAGCCCTGAACCTGGAGATTTGACCTTCACAGAGGGAGACACCATCCTCGTGTCACAGAGAGAAGGAGAGTGGTGGAGAGGCAACATAGGAGACCGTTCTGGACTCTTTCCCTCCAACTATGTTAAACTCAAGGAAACTGATGTAACTTACTCTATGTAATTTTAAGAGATATTGCAACTTGTTTTTTCTTTTGCTTTTTTAACAAACTATGTTACCTCTTTGTAGAATTCAGTCCTCAAACCTGGCGTGCTTGGGAAAAAGCCAGGTAAATTCCATCCCATTTCTGCACTTCATCTAAATCAGTAGTTTATTAAGCTGTTGTAAATATGCGTATTGCCTTTATTATTTAAAGTCAAGACTAAAAATGCTATTAATAATAGAAAATCAGAACTATATTATCTGCTCTTTGAAGTTCTGTTAGGTCTGTTGTGTATAGTGAATAGAGTGACTCTGCCTTTCTATGTTGCAGAGGTAGCTCAGGTGTCCAGTGCATATACGGCTTCAGGAACAGGACAACTGAATCTGTCTCCTGGTCAGCTCATCGTCATACTTAGTAAAAACCATTCTGGCTGGTGGCTGGGAGAACTGCAGGTCAGGATGTTAGCAAAACTACTAAATTTCACCTAAAAGTCAGATATGATGCAAATGATATTCTGAAAGGAGTACAAACAACCACATTGGCAAATAAAACAAAAAGCTCATCACTCAAATTGTACCAGGAAAATAGGATGCTTTAATTGCCAGTTTGGGTGTTTAGATTAAACATCTGTCAGCTTCACTATTTATGCAGCAAACCTTTATTTAACAACCCCCTTTGCATTTCCTATGTCTGATTTAATGCATAGTACCAGCAGAAGCACATAGTCTACCTCTATGTGTGATTTCACAATCTTGCTTATCATGCAAAATTAAATTGTAAAATAATTTTAGGAATTTACTGTCTTTTCTTTTTTAGAATTAAGTGACTCAGTTGAAAATATTTTATTTGTCACTGGTATTTGGGAGAAACAAGAAGTAGATTCAAGTAATAAAACCAGTAATTATGAAATGATGCTATCCTTGAAATAACATTGATGTGAAAATGGAAGGTACTTGTTTAGCTGTTTGGCAATATTTAGATTTTAGGCCCAGTTACCAAGGCAAGTCAGAGGATACAACTGAAACTACAGTGAAAATATAAGATTCTTAAAGATTTAATCTCATGTTATGATACACCATTGTTCAGAAAACCATCTCTTCTACCCTGCTTTCTAGAGGCAGAGTTTCTACAAATGCATATTATCATTTGATAATTAGCCAAAATAATACATGCTAACCCTGAATGGTGCTGACAAACACATGGAAACCTCTAGGTTGGATTGTTGCAACATGTCGCTGGCTGGCTGCTCATTATATCTAGTTTGGAGCGCAGCAGCCTACGTTCTTAACAGGAAAAGTAAGACATTTACTGAAGCTACAGTGTGTAAAGCTACAGTGTGTAAAGTCCTGTATTGACTAGAAAATCCTACTCATGACATTTAAAGCTCTAAATAGTTACAGCATATCTTCTGAAGCAGTATAGTACTTTGCTTTGCTGGTATTCTTGAGGATCACACCCGAACTCTGGAATAGTTTTTCAGAGTTATAATAGTGGAATAGTGGTGTCCATTCCTAATCGAGACCATTAGGAATGCAAACTCATTACATGTTTTTAAATCCATATTATTAATGAATATTAAACTGACACATGTATAGTTTCTGGGTCTTAGTCTATCTTGTTAAGTAAACTTAAGGAACACTTTCTATGAAGCCCATGCTTGTAATGAATTATAGCCACATTTCTAATTTATGTATAAGCAAATATTACTTTTCTATAAATACATTTACAAAGACACATCAGGACCTGTACTTCCTTATAACAACAGTTATAGTTACATTTATATTATTGTTCTATTACTTATAAGTGATACAATTGCTGTTTCATGCTCATAATGCGTTATACACCGATTTATAAGTATTAGTGGTCTAAAGATGCTGCATCATAAATACATTCATGGAACCAAAACACTGATTTAATTAATACTTATAAATCGGTGTATAATGCATTATAAGCATGGGCAGTGACTAATCAGTGCATCACTTATAAGTAATTATAAATGGGGCTATAATGCATTATGAACATGGGCTTCATAGAAAGTGTTAGCGCAAACTTTTTTTTATGATTTATACTAATTCTTCTAGATTGCGACATTGTATACTGTATTATTAGTATTCCTTACCATATACAGTGCCTATAGAAAATCATCATACCCCTTTGAAATAGTTACTTTATTTGTCATACAGCCTGAAATCAAAC
>CM074954.1:21091954-21103787 GCA_037577455.1 Pangasius macronema
AAATCCATTGTGGTGGTGTATAGAGCCAAAAATGTTAGAATTGTGTTGATGTCCCAATATTTATGGACCTGACTGTATATGCAGTGGTGGCCTGGTTTTTAGGTCACTGTTCAGAAGTTTGTGAGTTGAAATCCCAGCATGACCAGGCTGCCACAATTGGGTCCTTGAGCAAGGCCCTTAACCTTCAACTGCCCAGTTGTATCCTGTCTCAATTGTAAGTCAATTTGGATAAAAGCATTAGCCAAAGAAGGTTAATGTAGAGCATGAATAGAGTGTTTTTGCATCAGTGTTCAGGTGACCTTGAAAGGGCTCAGTATTCATTCTTTTCATATGCTGTGAAGAAATGGCACAGCTTGGGCAGTTTGTTCCACCATCACTGAATCGAGTAAGAAGAGTATGATTTTATTTTATTTTTTTATTTATTATTATTTTTTTTTATAATATATATAAACACTTGCCATGATCTGGACACCAGTGCTATCACCAGGCTCAGTTCACCTGCGGATGCTTTATAAGCATTTATAATTGCTAAAACCAAAAACTAAAATTTAGTTTTCACATCAGCAAAATCACATTGCTCTTAATGATATACATCAGTGGTTTTTAGATTTTTAGGTTTTTAAGCAAGGGGGGTGGGTCTTTCGGTGGCATTCCTTCTTTTTGCACCATTTTGTTGCCTCTTTCATAGATTTTTGGCATTGCATACTCATCTTGCGCAAAGGTTACTATACTGTATTGGAAGAATATAATCAGGATACTTGGGCAGCACCCAATGCTACACTAAGCTATATTGACAAGGTTGAAGTCATTTTGGTTTGGGGTTATTCTACTTGTATGTCAACTAAAACAAATGTTACATGTTTGATGGGAAACTAAATTAACATCTTAAAAGTATATTATCTGCTTTGAGTTACTCATATGCAATATACCTAATATGCTGCTATTACAAAGCACTATACCTTCTGACTTATGTTACCCATATATTGCATTTAATGCCATGCTTGTGTGCCCTAGTCACATTTGTATAAATAGTTGTCAATATCTAGTTTTAGTGAAGCTATTCAAGCATTTATGGTGTGGAAGAAGTGTGTAGAGAATGCTGCACATATGAGATGTTATGTAACATATTTATTTGATTAAAGAAATCTAGACATTAAAATTCTTTGGAAAAAAAAACTACCTGTTCAGTTTGTTGTCCCTTTTAATGTTTTCTTATGAAAATTAGTTGTATGTCCTCACTGTTACTCAAATGTAAATTCAAAAATTTTCTTCACTGTAGAAAAATATTTACTGATGTAAGCAGGTCAGTATTGAAATAAATCACAAATGTATTCTTTGAATGTTCTGAAATATGTGCATTAATGTAGTCTTAAAAACATTTTTTTTTTTTGTGAACTATGGTTCTGTTGTCAATCAAGTCATACAGTAATATAGATAGATCACTGAAGAGGTTCCCTTTGATTAATTATTACTAATTATCTTGATTGAATATTCCTAATAATCAACTATGTTAAATAAGTGCTAATAAAGCAGATTTAAGGTTACAAAGCATGCCTTTCCCCAATAATCTGCCTATTTTGGTCAAAAAGTTTTGGCTATATTGTCAGATATGCATGTATATGAATGGTGTAGCTGTGTAGCGATGAAGAACAGAGCTGCTGATTGCTCATATGGCAGGTAAAACTGCTCTTTTTAAGACTGTGGTGTGTGGATGATGAAGGCACCCTGAAAGACTCAGCCTTACAGGGGCTTCGGGACCATCAGAATTGGGGCCCTCACCAGGTAAGACTTGACGTGAGCATTTTTGAGTGCCTTCCTTTCATTCCCTCTGCGATTGCCCTGCTTGCTTTTGAGTGTGTTTGGAACAGGAGCTCTTACTTTGCTGCCCTGGGAGGGTATGAAGGTACCTGCTGTGTGGGTCTAGGATAGCCCATAGTATTTTTCACCCACTTTTGAGGCTGAATGAGGCATCATAACCATGTTTCTATGTCATTGCAGGGTGTGCTGACCTGACGAGTCTAGATTCCATGAGCTTGCAGGAAAAGAAACGGCAAGGCTACATCCACGAGCTCATAGAAACAGAGGAAAGATACATGGAGGATCTTCAGCTGGTTCTGGAGGTATACTTTTACAGTGGTGCAGTGTCAACTTCAGATCATTTCTTCTGTCCACATATAGTCAAATCCTTAAATATTTGGAAATTGACAGTTATTATTTCAGCTGTCTACCACAGTATATTGCAGTTGAAATTAAATAAAGAATATGCATTATCTTAAAGTGTAGACTTTCAGCTTTATTTTGAGGGTTTTTACATTGTAATAGGGTGAACAGTGTTTATATGTGAGCCACACCTTTTAAGGGAGCAAAAGTAATTGGACAGACTAACATAATCATGCATTTTTTAATAAATGGTTGCAAGTCTTTTGTAATCAATGACTACCTGAAGTCTGGGACACACAGATTGCCCGGTTTCATCCCTGGTGATGGTCTGCCAGGTCGTTCCTGCAGCTATCTACAGTTCCTGCTTGCTCTTGGGGTGTTTTTCCTTCAGTTTTGCCTTCAGCAAGTGAAATGCATGTTTAATTAGATTACGGTCAGGTGATTGAATTGGCCATTGCAGAACATTCCACTACTTTACCTTAAAAAAGTCTTGGGCTGCTTTCAAAGTATGCTTTGAGTTTTGAAGCATTTGGCGGAAACTGAGCAGATAATATAGCCCTATACAGTTCATAATTCATCCTGCTGCTTTTGACAGCAGTGACATCAATAAATACAAGGGAACCATTTCCATTGGCAGCCATACATGCCCACTCCATACTGTCTCATACTGTCATTTGGTACAAGTTGATCTTTGTCTCATCTGTCCATAGGATTTTGTTCCAGAACTGTACATGTTTTTTTAGTTTTTGGCAAACTCTAATCTTGTCTTCCTGTTTTTGAGGCTAAACAACAGTTTATATCTTGTGGTAAATCCTCTGTATTTATCCTGGTGAAGGACAGCTATGTGTCAAAACCATTTTTGATCTGGTCAGCTGTTGTGAAGGGGTTTTTCTTCAATAGAGAAAGAATTCAACTGTCTTTCATCACGGTTGTTTTCCATGGTCTTTTCTATTGGTGTTTCTGAGCTAACCAGTGCATTTCTCCTTTAAGAATTGTTGTTTTGGCCACAAAAACCCTCACTTTGAAGCTGAAACTCTGTGCTTTGAGCTTATTTTCATTATTTAATTATTTAACTCCAATATAATATAGTATCCTGCTAAAATAACAATAACTTTGTTGATGTCCAAATATTTATGAACATGTGTATAGTCAGTCACTTGAAAATTAATTTGATATAATACAAATATACACATGAAAATGAATGAAATTAATTAAGCTATTATTTTGTAATTACCAGTAAAATATTTTATTTGCCTAGTAGGCTTCTTTACCATTACAAATGTATTGTGCTGACTTGCTAATATATAAACGAGGTGAGGTGTGCTAATAGAATAACTAGATGAGGTGTTTTGAATTTCTTTTAGGTGTTCCACAAGCCAATGTCTGAGTCAGGTCGTTTAACAGAAGCTGAGATGAACCTGATTTTTGTGAACTGGAAAGAGCTCATCATGTCCAACACCAAACTGCTCAAGTACGTGTATCACATGGTGCTCAGCACTGCCCCCTGGCTTTCAGTACTGAGCATAGCATGTTCTTTTTAGATTTAGGATTTAACATAGTTTTAAATCTGTTGGATACACTGAGGCATAATGACTTGAGTTGCTTCATTACCCTTTTTAATTGTTAGTTTTCCTTTGGGTTGCTGTTACCTTGTTTCTGTGTGGATCAGAGCCCTCAGAGTGAGGAAGAAGATGGGAGGAGAAAAGATGCCAGTGCAGATGATAGGTGACATCCTAGCCACTGAGCTCTCACACATGCAGGCCTACATTCGCTTTTGCAGCTGCCAGCTAAATGCTGCTGCATTGCTGCAACAGAAGACTGACCAGGAGCCAGAATTCAAAGACTTCCTCAAGGTACAAGCCAGCTGAACTTTGTGGTATTATTGTTCACCAGTGTGTTCACAACATCTAGAGTAAACTAAAATTTAATCTCGATTTCACAGCTGAGAGTAGGACAGCAAGTTGAAAGATTTGTTTTTCAGAGTAGGGTGTACCGGTATGATGATGTACAGTGATAAAAAGAGCTGAAACAGTTAAACTGTTAAAGTTATCCTATACAGAATAAAGATTTAACAAAATGTTATTTGCAGATGAAGCACTCATGAAATATGCTGAATGATGTAACATAAAGAGGGAAAAATCAGTGAAAACAAGGTTTCCACTAATCTACAAAGGCTGAATGACTCATTTATTTTTTTTAAACATTGTCAAAATATAGAGTGTTCAAAAAGTCAGGAACCAGTGTGAATATGATGAGCAAATGTCACCATCTGAATGTGTTGATCAAAATCCACAAAAAACATGATAGAGCAGCTGAGATAATGCATTGTGTGTATGGGTGAACACACAATGAATCTCATGGGGCTGTGTACCTGCAGACCGGTCAGAGTGCCCGTGCCCGTGCTGACCCCTGTCCATCTCCGAAAGCGCCTAAAATGGGCATGTGAGCATCAGAACTGGACCATGGAGCAATGGAAGAAGGTGGCCTGGTCTGATGAATCATGTTTTCTTTTGCATCATGTGGATGGCTGGGTGCATGTACGTCACTTACCTGGGGAAGAGATGGCACCAGGATGCACTATGGGAAGAAGGCATGGCAGAGGCAGTGTGATGCTCTGGACAATGTTCTGCTGGGAAGCCTTGGATCTTGGCATTCATTTGGATGTTACTTTGACACGTACCACTTGCCTAAACATTGTTGCAGACCAAGTACACCCTTTCATGGCAACAGTGTTCCATAATGGCAGTGGTCTCTTTCAACAGGATAATGTGTCCTGCCACTCTGCAAATATTGTTTAGGAATGGTTTGAGGAACATGACAAAGAGTTCAAGGTGTTGGACCTGGCCTCCAAATTCCCAGATCTGAATCCGATCGAGCATCTTTGGGATGTACTGGACAACAAGTCCATGGAGGCCTCACCTCGCAACTAACAGGACTTAAAGGATTTGTTGCTTACGTCTTGGTGCCAGATACCACAGCACACATTCAGAGGTCTTGTGGTGTCCATGCCTCAACGGGTCAGAGCTGTTTTGGATGCACAAGGGGGACCTACACAATATTAGGCAGATAGATTTAATGTTATGGTTGATTGGGGTATATTTCGTTTTATTCTCAACGGATCCTGACTATTTGACACCATATTGGGATATACAGATGTCATATAATATTTCATAATTTTCACCTATGTTTGAGTAATTATTTTTGCTTTTTCTGATTTTGAAGGAATTTGTGTAACTGATGCTGGTTCTTTCTTTAGAAAATTGCCACAGATTACCGCTGTAAAGGAATGCCTTTGTCCAGCTTTTTACTGAAACCTATGCAGAGAATCACACGTTACCCTCTCCACATCAAAAATGTAAGTACCCTGACAGTGGCTTGTCCTGCTGTCTCTTGCCATGCTCTGAAGTGAAGATGCCTTGGTTAAAAATGGTTAAGTGTCTGTGTAATTTTGTGTGTCAATCACCAGATTCTTGAGAGCACCCCTGAGAATCATGTAGATCATGCTCAGTTGCGAGAGGCTCTAGAGAAGGCTGAGGAGCTGTGCTCTCAGGTGAATGAGGGCGTGAGAGAGAAGGAGAACTCTGACCGACTTGATTGGATCCAAAACCACGTCCAGTGTGAGGGAATCACAGAGGTGAGCAACAAGATCCAATAGTTTGACTTATTTTTTTTTTCTATTGCATTTGCCTTTATATTTTTGTTTAGTTTATCCTCAACAATACTATGCAGCCAAAATTTACCAATGTCTCCCATTTTTTTTAATTGTGAAAGTGCTTCTGATATTACTGACAATGTTTAAATGTTTGCTGCAAAACTTCAGTTTGCAATTGTGACACCCACCAATGTACAAGTAACATTTGCAAGTTAACAGTAACATAAATCTCATTTTTGCTTGAATAGAATCTGGTTTTCAACTCTTTGACCAACTGCCTTGGTCCACGAAAACTCCTCCACAGTGGGAAACTGTTCAAGACCAAGAGCAATAAGGAACTGTATGCTTTTCTTTTCAATGACTTCCTGCTCCTAACCCAAACTGTCAAGCAGTTCACTTCTTCAGGCTCAGACAGACTCTTCAGCCCAAAGTCCAATACACAGTACAAGATGTACAAATCAGTAAGTCATGACCATTCAAACCTATACACAGAATTATACATCCACGGATTAAGCGTTAACTGTAGGTAACAAATACAAACCCAACCTGGTTTGAGTACATGTTCAAATTGGTTGATGATTTTTTTTATGAGCGAGTTTTTTTTTTTCTTCTTCAAGAATTTCTCTGTTAAGCAAGGTATGAGATTTGTGAGAATAAATAGTGTCTGCTCTGTAATCTGTTTGTTGTCAGCCTTTGTTCCTGAATGAAGTCCTGGTAAAGATGCCATCTGATCCATCCAGTGATGAGCCAATCTTCCACATCTCTCACATTGACCGGGTTTATACCCTCAAAACAGATAATATTAATGAGAGGTGAAAATAAATGTATAAAATCTTCTCTCCCCATTAAAGGTAGTAAAAGCCACTTTATCATACACTATATTTGAAATTATTATATTTGTCTAGGACTGCATGGGTTCAGAAGATCAAAGCTGCGTCGGAGGAGTTCATTGAGACTGAGAAAAGTAAACGAGAGAAGACCTTTCAAGGTGAGATCACAAGCTGTAGCACTCATGATTAGTTTTATTTCTCATACTGACATTTTTGTCTAATTGGAGATGTTTTATAATATTATAGCAATTACTTTTCATTGTGTTTTGTAACTAATGACTAAATAATCTTTTATTAAGCTCGCTCAATGAAAGCCAGTGGAATTGGCCGTCTGCTTGTAACTGTCCAAGAGGCAACAGAACTTAAATCCTCTAAACCAAGTGGTGAGATTTATTTTGATCTTTTGAAAGAACACTGTTGTATTAATTTAATGCTTTCTGAATGTAAAACATTATCTTCCTATTTCTGGTTTTACTAATAAGGAAGGTGCAGTCCGTACTGTGAAGTAACCATGGGGGCACAGTGCTACACCTCTCGAACTTTGAATGACACACTAAACCCAAAATGGAACTTCAACTGTCAGTTCAACATCAAGGACTTATATCAAGATGTTCTGTGCATCACCATTTATGAACGTGTGCAGTTTGCGCCTGATGGTCAGTCATTTCATTCTAGTGATCTTATGAGAATAAATTCTTGAAGCAATGTATGAAATCTGAAGGAAGGCAAATTACCATGGGTTCCCTTTTTTCATTCCCTTTTTGTACAGAATTTTTGGGTCGGACAGAGCTCCCTGTGGCCACCATCAAGAAGGACCTGGAGAACAAAGGTGCGGCAACAAGAAGAATGCTGCTTCATGAAGTATCTACAGGAGAAGTCTGGGTCCGTCTTGATTTTCAACTATTTGATAGCAAAACCCCTAAATGAAAGGAATAATGTTCTGTTATGGACACTGAATAGCTACATGCTGTTTATTCTTCAGATCTTCCTTACAAAACACCTTGCCTTAAACCATCCTCAGCTACTGTGGAACATACTACTGAATGTGTGACTTTTCTTGAATTGAAGACTTGTGTTAATTACTCTGATGATGCCAAGTTTATACCTTTTTGTAGAATTATGTGACCCAAAATGGAGGAAATGTAAGCAATCTGCAGTTTTGCTTCAATTCTTTATCACTGGATGTAGAGATGACTCAGGATTTTCTTGAATATACTGTCTATTTTGCTGTATTAAATGATTTTTTTATTTACTTTGATCTTTTGTAGTTCAGGATTGGCACTTCTTCTTGACAGTTAAGGAAGAGAACACTACATTTAAAAAGTTTTAACACTGTAAATGTGTAAAAACTGTGTAAAAGTTTTAACTGTCTGTGTAACCTAATACTGTATAATAATTTAAGCACCTATTCAGATATAGAAATGCTTTTTTTCACAAAGATTTTGCTAATAATAGATAACCTGTTATTTTCTTTGAGCAATTCTGAGTTTATTTTACAATGGTACAAATGAAGTGATTAACCAAGAGTGATTTTACAAGCTCTGATCACCGTTGATTTTGTGGGAGTTGTATTTATTTTTAATTTATGTGTTTCTGACTATCCACACTTTCCAGCTCAAGATGTTCATAATGCTTGACATTTGATCTACATCCCATCCATTATTGCAAAACATTTTCCTGAAACCAGCTGCACATTTTCTGTGTTTGTTTGAAAATTAGCTACATATTTTGATAGATTTAAATGTTATATAGTTTTAAATTCCCTCTTTATATTGTATTTTGGTTCTGCTGGTTTTCAGGCTTTGCACTGAGTTGCTTGAGCATGACATAAGCAAAGTATTAAATATGCAGAGGTGCCAACATTGTTAACAAGAAAATCCTAGTAGGGGACAAAACAGAATTTTACCAAAAAAAAAAAAACTTAGGGTCAATAGGATGCCTTCATTTTAATGCCATAAATGAAAAAAATTTAACTGCAATCTGCAGAAATGCTTGTACTTATAATCAAGCAGCTGAGTGTACAAGTTCAATTTATTTGAAATTATTTTTCATTTGTTGCAAAGTTAACAATTGAATGTCTGGTTTGCAGTCCCAAATAATGTTCAAACTATGTTGCACATAATAATAAACTGTCTACAAATGTTGTGGAAGATATTTACTGTTGATCAACTGACTTAATTATAGACAGTTGTATATCTGAACATCATTGCAGTATCAGTACAAAATTGGGCTTCCCACTTAAGAAAATAATAAATGGCAATGCACAGCACATCCTGCCTTTTGCTTTTATTTTTGACCTCTGTTGCTGTAGAAATGCAAAAAAAGAGTTATATATAATATTTTAAATTCCTCCAATCAGATCTGGCCATACTTTTTCTGGTATCACGTAGACTGATCATGTAATATCTTCCAGTTGCGTGGGTTAAAAGTGTAGGTTCTGCTGGGTATGATTTTGAAGAGATTGTAAGGGATAGTGTTTTGTTGTTGTTGTTGTTTTTTTAAACAACCACCACAACAAAAACAACCAACAAGACAACAGTCCCACTATATTCTATTCTAAGCCATATTCTTGGCTTACAAGGACGAGGTTTGTGAAGTTGACCTAGATAAATTCTGCATGAGGCAAAAGTAACTGCAACGTCTTTCACATCTCACAACCTTTCCTCTTCAGGTAATTGGCTCTCATGCTAGGTGAATTTTATTTGTGTTGAGTGTTTAGTCTGAGTGCTGCAGAAAAGGATAGTTTTAGATGTCTCCTGTATTGCAGTAGCAAGGGGTCAAACATTGTAAATGCAAAGGCTAAACCACAGATGTTGGCACCTCTGAATATGAGCACATATATGCAACAAAAACAGGGTTCAGAAGCATTTTCTCTGTCTTCTCTTGGTGTGGAATTCCCCTTTTCTTTCACAGTGTGCTGACATTGTCAGATTGGAATAAATACTCAATGCTTCCTAATTCACTGATATATACAAGAACTGAGTATTTGTCGGATTAAAAATTCCCAAATGGACAGTGGACTGCATTTCCTCTGAGAAACAGGTCGGTTTGGACATTTCTGCCAGCATCAATAGCACCGACATTCTGGCAATCTTTCTGTCTTGCTCTAAGATTGGCAAACAAAGAAGTGAAGATGTGCATAAATCCTTTTTTGCAAGTCTGGGTCAAATCGCAAAGGTCTGAACTGAGATGCAAATCAATTTTTACGTTATTGTGTACTTTAGTTAACACTCAAACAAGTAGCTGTAGGTGTTTTATTGTGCATAGTAAGACACTGCTGTATTATTTCTAGTGAAGGCACTGCCTTTCACATTGTACAGTCTATCTGTATGTAACCACATGAAACAAAGTAACATATTTGCCCATACAGTCAAGTATTTAGACAGTGACACAATTTTCATAATTTTGCCTCAATGCTAGTATAATGGTGTAATTTTGTACACCACCACAATGGATTTGAAATGAAGCAATCAAGGGGTTTAACAAAAATATTGCATTAACCATTTAGGACATTTTTTACAGAGCCCCTCCATTTTCACAGGCTCAAAAGTAATTGGACAAACTAACATAATCTTAAATATTAGGATTAATTTTAATACTTGCATGCAAATCCTTTGCAGTATACTCTGACTCTATATATTGAATGCATAAAACCCATTATGTTGACTTGACTATGAGATATACTGCATTCATCCTTCTCTTTCTGTCCATCCTTTTTTCTTCTACCATTCATTGTAATAGAGTAAAGCTAGACTGGGTGATGCCATCACCACTGTGGCATTGAGAGTAAACTCTGAAATTCACTGTTTTGACAAAAACATTTTCGTCTAAAATCCTTGCAATTTTGCATAGAAGCTCCATTCAAGCTTTAATTTGTTATTTATAACCAGCTTGCTTGGCACAAACTAGTTTTTAACCAATATATTTTGATCAAACAGGCCTATTTCATGTCAGTGGTTCCCCTGAGACCCACCTGTACCCAAGACAACATTCCCAGAAAAGGCAGGGTTGAACTTAAAACAGACAACTCAAAAACTAGAACGTAAATGGCGTCAAACTAAATTGGCAGTATTTCAAATAACATGAAAGGAGGAGCCTTTTGAGCTATAGGAAAGCTCTTAGTGCTGCTAGATCAATGTATCTCTCCACCCTAATTGAAGATAACAGAAATAATCCTAGATTCTTATTTAATACTGTAGCAAAATTAACTAGGAGTAAGACCACAATAGAAACAAACACACAATCATTATATAGCAGCAATGACTTCATGAATTTTTTCAGTGGTAAAATTGAAACTATCAGGCAAGAAATTCAGACTATTAATTTAAAACTGGACAGTTTTATACCTAACCCTGTAGATGATAATATAATATTATATGATATGATATGATATGATAATATTAGATCAATAATTACAACGTTTTACTCTCCTTGAAGAGACTGAACTAATTTCACTCATCATCAAAATCATCAACCTTTTTACTAGATCCTTTACTTACTTGTTTCCTCAAACAGATAATTCCTGAAACATTCAAACCCCTTTTAAAGATAATCAGTTCTTCCCTTAGCATTGGCTATGTACCTAAATCTTTTAAATTAGCAGTTATCTAGCCATTGATTAAAAAAAACTGACCAATATCTAACCTCCCCTTTATCTCCAAGGCCCTAGAAAAGGTTTTTAGCACAGCAGCTATGCTCGTACTTACATATGAATAACATTCACGAAATGTATCAGTCAGAAATTAAGCCTTATCATAGCACAGAGACAGCACTGGTTAAAGTGGTAAATGACTTACTACTGGCCTCTGATCAGGGTTGCGTCTCCTTGCTTGTGCTGCTTGACCTTAGTGCACCTTTTGATACCATTGATCATGCTATTCTCCTCGATAGACTAGAAAATGTAGTAGGCATTAAGGGAACGGCCCTCTCCTGGCTCAGGTCTTATTTGACGGATCGTTATCAGTTTTTAAATGTAAATGGTGAATTCTCTTCTCATAGTAAGGTAAAGTTTGGTGTTCCACAAGGCTCTGTTTTAGGCCTACTGCTCTTTTCTCTATAAATGCTACCTCTGGGCAAAATTATCCGTAAACATGGTATTAGCTTCCACTGTTACACTGATGACACACAGTTGTATATTTCAGCAAAGCCCGATGATAGAGACCAGCTTAATAAAGTTGAGGAATGTGTAAAA
>CM074954.1:21124115-21140403 GCA_037577455.1 Pangasius macronema
TGTCTTCAGTTCCTGCTTGTTCTTGGGGCATTTTCCCTTCAGTTTTGTCTTCAGCAAGTGAAATGCATGCTCAATCGATTCAGGTCAGGTAATTGATAATAATACTATCAATAATAAACAGGTAATTGATAATATAGATAATATTGCCCGAAACACTTCAGTTCATGGAACTGGTTATTTCTTTCAAATTTGCTGTTTCTATGGTCTTTCTTTTGGTCTTTACTCTCTCCATTTTAGCAGAGAATCAGTATTATAATAATAGTAATAAGAAGAAAAATCCTAAGAATTACAATAGAGTTTACTGGCATTATGTTGTTATATAACAAACAACAATACAAATGACAAAATAATGTTCAAAAATATAAGAATTAATGTTGTTAGATTTATTAAACATAAATTTATGTTTCTTCTCTGTGCTTGGTTAGTGGGAATGGCCACACCGGTAGCTGACAGGAAGGCCACGGTAACTCAAATAACTCAAATGGTGAGCAGAAAAGCATCTCACAATGCTCACAACCTGCCAAACCTTAGACGGATGGGTTACAACGGCAGAAAACCTCAAGGTATGTTGTTGCCTCAAGGTATGTTGTGCATTCTGAGATGCTTCCTGCCCATCATGGTTGTAAAGAGATCTCTCTCATAAACAAAGTACTTCTGCCTACAGAACCTTTGTTGACGGCTGTTCACGCACACACACACACACTGTGTCCATGTTTTGAAATATGAGAAAATCCTTATGGCAACATTTTTTTTTACCGTGTTAACAGATTAATTTAGACATGGACATGAAAAATATGTAGAATGCAGTAGAACATTTTTGAGGGTGGTAAAATATATATTCGGTAGGACAAACTACAACAGCAGGAGCTGATGTACAACACTGCTCGATAGAGGAAATTCCCTGATATTAATAGAAGCATGCTTTTTGAGGTCAGGATTAAATGTTTTTTGATCTGATAATGGAGTGAATGCCAAAGAGAGCACAGCACTGATCTGGTATCCTTTACAAATCATTGTGATCTGGCAGCAATTCTGGCCCTCAGCTGTCTCTCATCTTTAATTCAGGAATAAGGACACCAAATTTCTTTGGTTAGAAATTAATCATAGTTCTTCATTACATTTATACAGGATATTTTCATTTGAACATGTTTTTAATCCAGACTAGCAAACTCCTGTGATAGCAGGCATTTTAAAATTTTATGCAACTTTTACATTTACACCAATATATTAAGAAATCATATTATTAAAACAATATGAACACAGAACTGTGACCTGGAAAAAAGCAACTAATGAACTGTATAGAGCATCAACTATAATAAGTGAATTGTGTACAGAATCAGTGCAGTTACTGTTACTGCAATTCACCAATACATTTGAACTCACATAATGACATAAATTGGTAACTTGTTATGCTTTTCAAATACTACTTCACTGAATCACCTTGCCTGATGAGAAAATCATACACTGCCATTAAATTCTCCCTTAGGACTCTTTGACAAAAAGTTTAATAACTTCCTTCCCATTCTTACCATTCAGAGTGTGCCCATTCTTCAGTTTATCAAAAGGCCATATCAGATACTGTTCTCTAAGCTTCCTGACTGTCATAAATGTAATAAACCCATCTCTATGCCAGAGTGCTTGGGAAGGATTGTTTGTCTTTAATAGACAGGATGCCAGTGTTGCAAGAAGAATCTGTAACAATGTTTCATGTCTCACTACCTCCAACGAGATTTTGTCAGGGAGAAGAGGGTTTGAAGAGAGAAATGTGTTATAGGAGAAAGCACAAGAGTGCACCAGTAACAGAATGTCCCCAGCACAGGACAGCTCCCAGTAAACAAGAGTCACATTTCACTCCATGCAACTTAAAGAGATACTCCCATGTGTTGTATTGCTCAATATAGTACAAGGAGCATGATCAAACTGGATGATTTCTTAGAGTAGCATGCTCACCATGTCACTTGCAGTCTCCTTGACAAAAAAGGCTTCACCATTCTCCCCCAGTTTCATGTGTAGGTTTACTGGCTCCCCATTAATCTCTATGTCAACCTGTGCAAAGAAACATTTGTCACTGTGTAATTCAATTCATTAAAAGATTTCATTAGTAAATTTGTCATTTGTATCAGTGAATTACAGCAATATATATTTCCAAGGAAAAGGCAATGCTAGAGCTTCTAAATGAATTTCATACATTTGAATCTTAATTTCTGCCAATATTTTTCACCTAATATAGCCATTGCAATCTCTTCCTTATTGCATGGCATTGCTACCAGTTAGCTTGACACAGCCTAAACATGGTGTACAAATATCCTCACCACTTTTTCCCTCGACCTCAGCACACCCAGCTTGCCAAAGCGGACATGGAAGGGTGAACACTGTAGGGAGCCGTCAGGCTGACGCACCACAATGACATCTATACAGCCAGACAAGGTGGCTGGGTTCAGGCCTCGGTATAGCTCCTTCACCTGCACAAAGACCTGACCAGCCAGCTGTCCCACATAATTCATGGTCCGACTCTGAGGGAAAGTAAGGGCGCAGAATGCAAGAATGTCAGTTTCCTTAAGGTTGCACATAACAATGCATCACAAATGCACATTTTTTGTTTTTAAGTCTTCATATAGTTATCGTTAAAAAAATCTTCATACAGTACATTTTACAGAAGCCATTTTTAGATATGTGCTACAGAGTAGATTCATAAATTTCTATGAGTTGTTATAGACAAAGACAGGCATTTAAAAGTAGCCACGAACTGGAGCAGCAAAATTCTACATGGAAAAATAGCAGCTAAGACATACGTAGATTCTAATAGGACTAATTTTGCAATCTATGAATCATGTCAAATTAATATTTTCCCTTAATGTGATGGCTTCTGCTGGAATGAATGAACCTGTAATGGAGGAAGCCACCTTTGTTTAGTATCCTACATGCTAGGTTAGGCTTTGGGAAGGTGAGCACACTTACTGGTAAATTAGAATTACATTAACTAAAGTGGTATTTTGGTGACTATTCAATTATATGCCAGGTAGTGATACTGCTCTAGTTCCATTTTGGCAAAATAATAAATGGACTGAATATGGAATAATTTGCACAGTAGGAATGTAAATGTGCCTGATCCAATGTACACATTCACGCTCATTAAAACTTGTTTATTCTTTTTGTCAGTTCCACATTTGAAGAGCTCTTCAATTTAATGGCAATTTAATGGTGAAATAACATACAATTGAGACCAAAAGTCTGAGACAACTAATGAGAATGCTTGTATTTTGCATTCTTTTCTAAATTAATACAACAACTTTCGTTACAAATTATATTGACAACAACTTGAGTGAAAACTGGAATATTTGGAATATTTACATGAATTTCAGAGTTTCTAGTATTTAGGACGTTCCCTTTTTACTTTCATAAGAGTGTGCCCTTGAGCTGGTTTCGTCTGAACACATGCTTCAATAGAAGAGATTAGGCATGAGGAAAATCTGACCTTTTTTACAAAGCAGTTAACATGGTCAATTTCTCAAATTTGTTTACATTTTAATTGGGACCTAGAAATAGTGCAGAATCTTGAAGGTTAAATATTCAAGATATTGAACATTTACTTTCTCTGTTTTAAATAGTCAATATTGTGGGCTAGACAGTGCATCATTTGCAAATGAAACCTTGAACAAACTCATATGGTGCCTTTTGGTTGCATCAGTCAAACTGAAATTTGCACACTGGGGTAAAAGGCTGAATGTGATCGGACATCTCCACTCATTGACATGCTGCCCACTGCATTAAGAAGAGGATCACAGCCTTGCCTTATGCCAGGGCACAGTCAGAAATGTCATTTGTGTGACAGTGAGTAGTCAACCACACATAACAAAATTCAAAAGCTCTTAAAATGCACCCGGAATCTGCATAACTGATTAGTAATGCAAATCTGCATAATTAATCGCATTGGCATAGGATACTAGCAACATGGTAACAGTGATTATGAGTAAAACACTAAAATTAAGCTCTCTAAAAGCTGAGGATCTACATGGCATATTTCATTATGCAAATTAATTAAAAAATATAAGTGAACACAAAAATTTTTATCTTCAGGAGTGCACTGAATCCAGAACCTCTCCTGGGAACAAAAATATATCCTGGATGTAATTCACAGCACAGGCAGTAACCTGACAGCAAAGCTACCTGCTGTGCAACAGTGCTTCTCTTGAGTTAAACTAATACATCTAAATGCTTTTAATTGTTTCATAAATTAAAATAACTCCTTTGTTTATATTTTTGTCCCCCCTTAATTCCGACTTTTCACTTTTTCAATTTTATCAGTTTCAGCACTTATATAATAATGATAGGGGTGTGTCTTATTCACCCGGGCAATATCTGACGCATCACTGGCTAATCATTATGCACAAGAAGCTTTCAACTATTATAGTCAAGAAATAATTCTATCATACGTAAGCCAACATCAATGACACTGTAAGTCAGTGTATTTTAAGACATTCAATAAACACACAAATGTGGAAGAAAAATATTGAGAATCATGGAGCCAAACAGCTGTATGAAGTGTAGTGTATTTGTAGTATCCTGATGACTAGAGTAATAAGCAGCAATAAGCAGAACTGACAACATACAGTCATCCACAATCCAGTCTAGCAGCTCTCTTTGAGCTTTGTTCAATTCGATACAGCAGGTGTGTTTCCTGTGTGCAAGAAGATCACAGCAGAACTAACATAATTAACTAGGGCGGCAGGTTTAAAAAATAGCACAGAAAAACCTGGCAATTGGAAAAGGAAGACAAGTTTTTCTTTTCTTTCTTTTTCCCCCCCAAAGTCTTTCCATGGGAAACTGTGGTGCACACATGTAAGTTCTGAAATATGGACATTATCCACTCCATATCCACTCAATATTTGCAATATACACTCACAGTCCACTTTATTAGGAACACCTGTACAGTTGCAAATTCATGCAGTTATCTAATCAACCAATCTGGCAGCCAGTCTGGCAAACCAATCAAACCAATCAAAAAAAAAAAAAAAAAAAAATCATGCAGATACAGCTTCGGTTAACATCAGAATGAAGAAAAAGTGTGATCTCTGTGACTTTGATCATGGCATGGATGTTGGTAGTTGATGGGCTGATTTGAGTATTTCACAAACTGCAGATCTCCTGGGATTCTTCACACACAGCAGTCTCTAGTGTTTACACAGAATGGAGCGAAAGTGTTTGGAAATGCCTTGTTGATAAAAGGTCAGAGGAAAATGGCCAGACAGGTTTGAGAATTATTATTATTATTATTATTATTATTATTATTATTATTATTATTTGTATTATAATTGTGGTTGTTGTTGTTGTTTTGCTATTAAGCAAAATACAAGTAGAGAAATAAAATCTCCACTGACAGTTACAGAAACCACTGTGTTTACTCCTGATCACGGGCATCAAAACAACAGACTTCAAAATGCCATTCTTGTTGCTTGTCATGGCAAAGCAACTAAATGATTGGTGCTAAAGGATTCAATCCTGACCCCAGTTGTACTTAAAAACACAGTAAACACAGAGTGGTTATAAATTTGAACCAGTGCTGAGTGTGCATGGGTGTGGGGAACACAGACACCAGCACTAAGCTGTCACTGACAGTCATTAGAGTAGACGAAGCTGTAATGAACATATAGATATGAAACGGATAATTTGGAAAAGACACTGGGAGAAAAAAGGAGCCTGCAAGTGAGGACAATGCACATTACATTACTGTACATGTCCAGTTGTGAGACAATGTGAGAATGACATGTGAGAATACAATGTGTGACACATCTGAGATGCTGCAATACCCATCATCACGTTATGTACAGGTTATAATACTGTAAATGTACCTCATCTATTAAAAAAACACAACAATACGTGTGTTAGCTAGTAAAGAAGCGACAGAAGCCATAATAAATAACAGTGAACTACCTACAGTGCAGAAAGCTCTTTACGATGCTGTGGTCATTAAGCAACACTTAGTCCATCGTCCAAACTGCTGAAAGAATGAAATATTCACTGCTATTGTTCATGCAATATTTTTTTAACACTGCTTTATTTGCCAGTGTCGTGCCCTGTCTGCTGCGCTGCTGCTGCTGCTGCTTTATTTAAACCAGGCTGAAATAAACATTCCTCCCTCCCGTCTCTCTCTGGCTACGTCCCAAAGCACACATTACCGCACTACACAGTGCGACTAAATACTACATCACCACAGGCACTAGATGTTCTGTTGAATGCAGTAGTATGCTGTTTGAGACGTAGCGCAGACCCCGCCTTAGTGCATGACGTAAACTCTTAACCCTTTAATACACTGTACTGTGTGTTTATACTGTGTTTTATATATATATATATATATGATACACACACACATACACACACACACACACACACACACACACACACACACACACACACACATATACATACACACATAGTATATCCTAGTTTGTTTGTAAACTGCCATAATCTTTGTTGGTCCAGTAAAACATTCATCATTAGGGCACACTTTATGAACACTACACCTTATAAAGCTAGCTGGGATCCAGTAGGCAGTGGAAGGCCATATTTCTGGTAATTTTGTGATGTGTATCTCTTGGAAATCACTCACTGCTGCTGGGGATGACCCCACACTGACAGCCTAAAGAAACATGAGATTACTGAGGATGTTAGCACTTACAAACCGTGAAGATGACTTTGGACTGCAATTGATATGAACAGTTTTGCTACGGTGGCTTAGGACTACAATTGCTATAATAGCTTTAGGACTGCAACTGCCACAAACAGTTTTGCACTCAAGTTTCCATCAGCGAACAGTTGATAACTTCAACAAAATAGACTTCATGTGAAATCTATAATGAATTTTCCTGGTTACACAATTGCACTTGTTGAACATACAGTATACAGTTATAGAAGGTTATTATTTATTGTCTCATGTCACCCAGATGAGAATGGGTTGCCTTAATGGTTCCTCTCAAGGTTTCTTCCTCATGTCATCTCAGGGAGTCTTTCCTTGCCACTGTCACCCCTGGCTTGCTCATTAGGGAAAAATTTATAAATTTATAAGTTTAAAATTTATATTCTGAATTTATATATTTCTGTAAAGTTGCTTTGTGACAATGGTCACTGTTAAAGTGCTATACAAATAAAATTGAATTGAATAGAATCATGACAAAACATTCAATATAGATGAATTTAATAGGCTGTTAATTAAGTTCTAAAAGTCATTAAAAACTTATTTGGCTGTTGGCGATAATAATAACGTTCTATGTAAGTTGGTATTTTAACTAATTGATCATTTATTTCTATAAATATGATCTGTTTTCTTGTTGAAAATAATCTAATCACCATAACATATCACAAATAGCTGATCTCAGAGCATATGAAATGGACTAAAATGAAAGAGGATCCATTGGTTTGGTTGTAATCCATCTGTGGATCCATTGGTTTGGTTGTAATGTCTTCAGTAAGCCCTTCATCCTGGTCAGGGTCACTGTGGATCCAGAGCCAACCATGGGATTCAATGGGCATGAAGTAGGAATACACCCTGGATGGGGACCTCATTCACAAGTTACACCAGACAATTAACCTATTGGCATGTGGGAGAATCCTGAATAACCTACAGGAAACCCATGGAGACACAAGCAGAACACACAGCACTCGACTCATACGGTAACCTGAGTTCAGGATCAAACCAGGGACCTTGGAGGGGTTCAGCTGCAACACTATCAGTGTGCCACTACTCTACTATGCCACCACAAATAGTCGTAATGGCATCACCCAGATATATCCTTACAAAACTGAGATTATTAAGCAGAACAACTGCAAATTATACCTGCTTTTTAAAAACAGCTCAAGGTCAACCATCCATAATATTGTGTGCCTTTAAAAATGGACTGAAGATGTATAGAAATGAAAATAAGGCATTACAAGTGCATGGCAGGGGATTTAAAGTTGATGCCTGTGACTAAGCAGGCACACATTGTACACATGTAAACAGATCTACACAACATTAACACCAGTCACATCCAAAATGAATAATGATGAAATTGTTCATGTTGGAAGACAGCTACTTGTGGGTGTCAACTATAATTACCCTGATTGTGATGACCTCCCTTTTAAATAATAATTGAAAATGCACAGATTCAAACAAATTCATATATGACACACACTCTTATCACATGTTGGAGCTGGAGTGCTGCAAGACTCTGTCCTAGCAGGTGTGTTATCATAGTCTTTGTAAAGAAGTTCCTGTAACCTGAACAGTGTGTGTGTGTGGATGGTTTACATGTAATGGATAAGGTACAATATGTTTCCTATTTCACGTGTTTATGATATATGGCCCGCACGTGCTTGCAATTTCTTTAGGTTCTTACAGACACATACCATTTCTTCCTGAACCTTATAAAACATTTTCACATGGATATCATGTGGTCCAGCTTCGTTATACTGAGTTTTATTTATTAATGGGTGTCTCTGATAGCAGACACAAATAAAATTTTGTTTGGGATCACCAAACTATGATCTGTCAGACCAGTTTAATAGATTACTTGTGAGACCTATGAATTTTATTTATTAGTTTTTGCATTAGTTGTTTTGCTCAGAATTTTTAACGTAGTCTATTTAGTTTAACCATTACCAACCATTTTACTAATTTAAAAAAATATATATATATCTCATTCTGCAAAAAATATGGGTCATGTAAAGTGATTCTACATTTTCTGTACTCTTCATGATCGCAGTGTTATTTGTTTACATTGCAGAAGTGTCAGGGCTTTTTTTTATTGAAACTATACTGTGTCCTACAGTAACCTCAAGTCTTGTTTATGCTGCTAAATGTTGTGTAGCTGCTTCATGTACTGGAATATTTCCTGGAAAAGAGGCGCTCAAGACATGAAACCAAACCACCCCCCCTTCTGTGTGTGTGTGTGTGTGTGTGTGTGTGTGTGTGTGTGTGTGTCTGAGAGAGAGAGAGAGAGAGAGAGAGAGAGAGAGATTGTGTGTGAATGATCATAGCTGTAACCGCTCTACCCTTGATTTCAACACGGTTTGTCCTGTTGACGTAGCAGTTGGAGGGAATACCCTGCATGCTTGCGAGTGATTTCTAGGAACCAAACTACTGAGCCGTAAAAAAGGCCCTTTGTACTGAAGTCTCTGTATTCAGAAAGGTTGCTAAGGTGCTGTGAATAGACAGCATTTATCTTTTGAATCATCTAGAAGTGATTCAATCCTGATAATAAAAAAAAACATACATTAATGTATAATAATATTTATTATATAAATGGTAATCAGCCACATTTCATTCAAGCAAAAATACGATAATATATTGACATGACAGTAAACACTGTAATCCCGTAAATGATTCATAAACAAATTCGTTGGTCAGTCCTGGTCTCTGCTTTTGGGCTGTGTGATCGTTATTGCTCTTTACACATGATTTGTCACTGGGGAATAGGAACTCCTGGAACTCCTTAGGAACTCAGTCTTCAACTCTGCATTCGTGGAAGAGGGGGGGTGTTGCTAGGGCTGAGCTCTCTACACCAATCAGAGTGCAGAGGGCCATGTGACAGCAATCCAGTAAGGTCGTTTGTTGACTGCTAATCATACTACATGCTATAGTGGGAGGGGAAGCTGAGAGGGAGACATTCCAGTATTGCAGGATCCTTTTCTTTCTTTTGTGCTCCTGTGTTCACTGTTTTCTTTATGATTTTGGACAGTAACATGCAGTGCTAGAACGTTTGCTTACTGTGTTTCAGTGAATAAACATTTTGTTGTTGTTTTAGATAAATCTGTTGGCACAATAGAATGTATTTTTAATGGGCAGGAAGCTGATAGGCAGTCTATTTACTAATCTTTAAATTTTGCATTTTGGAATAATTGGGTGCTCACTCAGTAATTTCTCAACCAGTTACATTTCTGTTAATTGAAGTGGGCATGGAAGAATAAGGCACTGGGACAAAACCACAAAACCCCAAACTGAATGAATATGACCACTTCATCTCTAATGTTTCATGCTATATTACAGTATATATGTCTATTAATAGATATGCAGTGGATATAAAAAATCTACACACCCCTGTTAAAATGGCAGGGTTTGTGATATAAAAAATGAAACCAAATCAATCGTGACAGTTATTTCCACCTTTAATGTGACAACCAAACAAACAAAGAAATCACTTCAGAAGAAGAAAATTTGGAATGGCCCAGTCAGACATGTGCAAAGAGGTTATTGTAAGCTTTTTTCTATTTCTTTCTAACACATTTCTATTTGTTTTTACTTAATATTTTGGTTGCTATATCACATTATAAGGGCAAGAAGGTCTGACATGATCTATTTATCTTGGTTTCATTTTTACATCAGTAAAACTTCAGTTTTAACAGGGGTGTGTAGACTTTTTATATCCACTGTATACAAGGTGAGATTTTCCTGCTCTGAGGATACACTATGCTAAACTGCAAAAGCAATAAATAGTTAACTTTCTATTGGTTGCAGTTAGCAACTACATTTTCTGAAAAAAAAAAAAAGTGAGTTGTGCTTGCCCATGCAAAATTTGACATGGACATCCAGCTGCACATGCCTGTCTTAAGGTGGAGCTACATGTGTGTGTGTGTGTGTGTGTGTGTGTGTGTATACATGTTTGTTGAAGCATAACTAATTTGCCCTATACTGGTAGCTGTAATGATTATATTTAACTCGAGTTTTTAATATAATAAGCTTTATGACAGTCTGATTGCATGCATGTGATGTCATTAGAATACCCATAACACAATTCTCCTCCTTGAGCCAAGAGTTTTAATGTATCACATGTCTATGTTGCAGTAGTTTTGTGGTTCCACTAGTTTTGGGGGTTAACATAAACATAATGCAATTCTCCTCAGCCAGCCAAGTGTTTTGACATGTTAAATGTCTATGTATCAGTAGTTTTGTGATTACAGTCAGTTTTGTGGTGACCTGCATGTGATGCCCTTTGTGACCCATAATGCAACTCTGCACATTGAGTCGAGGGTATTGTCATTTACCATAATACAATTCTCCTCGTAATCTCTCCATAATGCAATGTAATGTAATATAATTACAATTAATCTCCATAATGTAGTGTATGACATGGCTGCAGTAGATTGGTAATTACACTCAGTTTATGGCCTGTTGGGTCCTGCTACTGATTTATCAGTGTGTGTATGGAAGAAATTTGATGGGGAATTTCATGTGACACGTACATGGGAATGGCGAGAAAAGTAATTACACACACCTCCTGAGAATTCTGGGCGATTTGAGGTATGATCTGTGTCTGACTCAAATGGTGTGGGACTAGTTAGGTGCTGAAGATTTCGCAATTTACATCAGTGTGTATTGCGAATTCCACATTGAATTGAAATTCCACATGACGTGCACTGATTCTCTGGACCAAGCCAAACACTTGTAGACATCATTCATGTCTGTGTCACTGACTGTGGCAAAATTTCCCATTATTGTCTATGGGGCCTTAATAATGCCATTTTCTGGACATTTCCGGTGAAAATTCTGAAACGCAATGCCTATATGCCAGGTCTACTCCCTAAGAATTAGAAGACTTATGTGTTATGAGCATGTCAGCCGAATGACATCTGAACTGTGACAGCCATGTTTATTCCACATTCATTCTCTATGGGCTGAAAATCACAGTTTTTGGCCACATGTGAGAAAAGTGCACATGGGAACAAATGTAGTAATAGCATGTGTCCCAATATGGCCGCACGTTTTGAAATACATTTCTTGATGGTGGGGCAAAACCTGAGGTTTTTGCTAAATAAACTAAATATTTATCAAGCTAAATACTGTTGACATCTGTGTATCATAATAAAGAAGGATTAAATATGCATTATAAGCACAGAGCATTTAATCTGTGGTTTAATCTGTGGCAGAGCAAACATCACAGACTAAAATACACAGTACTGTGCAAATGTGTTAGGCACATGCAAAGAAATGTTGTAAAGCAATGCTGCCTTAAATATAATGAAAAATAATAATGTAATAAATAATAAAGTTCTACATAAACAATTCTGTGGAAAAAGACGGTAAACAGCAATAAACTAAACAAAGTCTATATTTGGGATGACAGCCCTTTGCCTTTAAAATTGCATCAGTAGTTTCTGGTACACTTCAGCAACCACAGAAAAGTTTTTTTTACTGAGCAAATAGTGCAGAAGTCACAGCAAGACCTTTACAGGATGAAACTTTATAATCATGCATAATATCACATATGCTTCGCCCTGATGTTTATGGTGTCAAATTTCAGACAAATTAAAGGAATACTTCACCCAGAGATAGCAATATAGCTCACAATAACTGAAACCTAATGAACATCTGTTACATGATATTTGCATAATGCTAACTAGCCTTTGGATTTGTGGGTGAACTATATGTGAGTCACATACTAGCAGAGCCTCTTGGAACAAATTTGACACACTTGTCTTGCTGTCACATATTTGACCCTGAGCATATTTTTAGATCTTGTTTCTGGTTAGTATCAGGGCACTCAGTGGTGTCCCAGCCATGATTACTGTATCTCACTGCGACAAAACCTTATCATTGCTTAGGTCATGCCTACTTCACAATCCCCTGTTATGCTACATGTATAAGCACAATATTATACAGAAACCTAGCTCACTTTATCCTGACAGGTGTACCAGGAAATGCATGTAGTAAGCTAAGGCGTCCAGATGTGTTCAAGCGTCCCTAGTTATTAACCTTGCATTCCAACAGTGTCACATGTTCATAAGCATAAAATAACGGATTAGTACTCCAATTGCTGTTTTGCTGTGTAAATATACAAACAATAACTTCAACTCTGTTTGTATTTGTGCTTCAACTTTTACTGAACAAACCAAATATACAGAATATTCAGCTTGTTTCTCTGCTACATTTTACTTGACTTGGACCTTTACATCTACAGAGACAACAACACCCTGAAGTCTTCCTACCTGAGTGCAGTTTTCCATCACTGCTGAATCACATCACATTCAGAACGCAGTACATATTTACTTTTGTTTATCATTTGCCATTTACTGTTATTTACATATTTACAATTTTATATATTTTATACTTGGAAACTTAGTTTATTCTAGAAATTGTATTCTAGAGTAAATACAAAATTAAAGAATAATAGTTGATATTTTGTTCTACATATCTAACTGTTTAGTGCAGCCAGCCCTATTTTGTTTTTCAGGAAAAATCATGCATTTTGGCTTTGTAGATGCAGGTTTTTTTTCTGACATTACAGTGTCAGGTAGGTTGAGAGGTTTTAAGTAGATGTTACATGGTGTCAAGCTGTTCTATACATATTTGATACTCAGACATGCAGAAGAAAATAGGTTATTACCCATATCCAACTTGTCTCACTGGTACTGAGTTCCACATTGTATGTTTCCGGTTCGTCCTCAGATTGCATGATTCCATTGTCTGTGTGGAGCTCCCAGCTCCCCTAAGTAAACCAGGTCTTTTTTCTTGAGGTCAAAACAGATTTTCTTAACAACATGTGTGACTGTGGTAGCAGTGGTCTATATACCAGGCTCTAGGATGTTTCTTACTAATTTTACCAAGCATGTTCTTGGAATGGAGTCCAGAGCAACTTGAGAGGATTGCGCTGCAAGATCCTTACAAGACCCTTTAGCATCTGCTCACACAGTTATATAAGATTTGACCATATGAACCCTCTTTTTAAATCTGAGAAATAAAAACTGTGATTTTGTCATATAATGCACTTTAAAAATTCTAAAAAAAAAACTATATTATACATACTTATAAATAAAAAAAAGGTGGCAAATAAAATGGCTATAAAATAAATAGGTCACTTATGATCTGAAAATAACAACAGATGTATTGTTTTATAGTGTTACACTGCACAGTTTTGGGTCACGAGACAGTCAAAGCATATAATAACTTGAATTAAACTATAAAACCTACAGTACCTGAAATATGAGAAAGAAAAATCCCCAAAAAAGGATATGTATTTAATAATTTAAAATACAGAAAAGAAAAATACAGTGTTGCCCATGTATATGTGCAGGTTTATCTTGTCATGTTTATGCTGCGCCTCAAGTCATCTCTTTTGCAATTTGAGACAGCCATTTATTTTCACATGGTTTCAATAAGACTTCAAAAGCTATAGGGTACCGTCAGACACTATCGGTCATCATCTGTGTTTGTGTGGGTGAGACTGTTTTTGTCATCCTTGTATTTCACGAAGACATTTCATGTGTCTCTTCATCCCTTCATAAACTTTTTCATTTCATTTTCATTTCACTTTAAAAATCAATATACACTGCTAAAAAAATAAATAAATGAATGTTCACATGTTCATGGCTGTTTCAACATATACACTTATTATACACCACTTATACACCACCAAAAAAAGAGAAAAGGTAAGGTAAAGCAAAATGTCATTCCTAAGAACAGTTTACACTCAAATGTCCATGACTGAACAGTTAATAACTTCAGTTTGGTATTACAGACTTCATTAAAACTTTAATGATGCTCATACTTAAGTTCCTGTTAACACAATTAACACTTTTTGACTATATAGTATACAGTTATAGAAGAGAAACTATTTATAATCGCACTATCTGGTGTCACCCAGATGAAGATGGGTTGCCTTTTGAGTCTGGTTCCTCTCAAGGTTTCTTCCTCTTGTCGTCTCAGAAAGTTTTTCCTTGTCACTGTTGCCTCTAGCTTGCTCATTAAGGATAAATGTAATTTTTTTTTATTTAAATTTTATATGCAGATTTCTGTAAAGCTGCTTTGTGACAATGTCCAATGTTAAAAGCACTATATAAATAAAACTGAATTAATTTTTAATGTTTCAAAATATTTTACAATAAAGTCAGTTAAATTCATGTTTAGATACCTAGTTTAACCCAATATGTTTTGCCTAAATATTCTGCAGTGATGTATTCTCACTCTAAAGTTGAGCCTATAGTTATAGTTGTTAATCAAATTATTGCTGCATACATCTATGGGAAGTCTGTGGGAATTAGTATGGTACTGTCTGCTATATTTTAAGTTGTCTGGCCTGTGTTGTGCGTATCATTTCTCTGCTACGTGGAAGAAGTAAATGCTCTCATTCATGATGTACAAAGATACTGAGCATGTCAGCTGGGATTTACAGATCTCAGGATAATATCAGATCTTAGGTTTTTGTTGTTTTGTCGATAGTTAGTGATTTATTAATCACTTACTCTTTATTATAATTTGCTACCACAACTATAATGTGTAGAGTGCACATTTCCCTACAGACCAATTAACATACAGTTATTAACCAGCTTAATGCATCAATGACTACCTGCTAAACTGCTGATACATGGTACTCTCACCAAATGCCACTCTGTGTACTGGTGTAAATAGAAACAGGTAACATGCCATATATGGTTTTTAACAGATGTCAAACAATGACTTAGTCATGAAGAGACAATTCACTTACGCTTGAATGTGCTATATCATTTCATTGAGTAAAACTACACTTTTTTGAATAAGTAGGCCCATGTGAAGAACATATGCTCCTAAATTTGGTATTTGAGATATTTTGCAGGTGCTTGGTGATTTATATCATTAATATATTAATCAAGAACAAAGTGAGAAACTACACTTTCTGTTCTTTTGTGGGTGAGTTCTTCACAGGTTATTGTTAAAGACATTTTTAAAACATCATTTCTTTGTACAAAATGACCATATGATGAGCTAGATTGATGTCAATTGATACCATTATAGTGCCCTCTACTGTTAACCTCCCAGAACTGAACAAATAGCAATAAATGTCCATCAAAGGAAAAGATAGCACAAAACTGAACAAACAGCACATAACTGTACAAATAGCACAAAATCAACCAAGATTAAGCAGTGAGGTACTAAAACTGTACAATGACACATACAGACATCTTNAGACATCTTCTAATAAAACAAGCAAGAGCAGAGAACAGACTAAATAAATATATACAAAAATATTCTTCCTCTACAAAATATCCTTTGCATAAACATTCAGTGGCTCGTACAATTCTCTATGCATGAATTATACCAATAATAAAAAAGCACCATAAAAATTAAGACAGAATTTGTGGTCATATATATATTTGGACAATGATGGAGTTTTTGTGATTTTGCCTTTATATATCACCACAATGGATTTGAAATAAAACAATCAAGATGTGATTGAAGTGTAGACTTTATTTTAAGAGGTTCCCCAAAAATATGGCATTTACCATTTAATGTAATGGCTTGGGACTGCGATTGCTGTAGTGGCTTTGGGGCTGCGGTTGCCAC
>CM074954.1:21142392-21155853 GCA_037577455.1 Pangasius macronema
TAAAACTGATTTCTAATGACTAAATTTTAACTAAAACTAAACAAAACTGAAAGACTAAAATGTGACTTTAACTAAATTCAGCCTTTGGTGAGTGACTAAAACTAAAATGAAATTAAAAATTCTTGTTAAAATTAACACTGCTGGGAGTTGGGAGAAAACCAGACAATAAACAAAATGACTTATTCAGTACACTGACACTAATAGCAAAAGATACATAGTTAGCAGAATAATGAATGTACATCTGAACTCAATAACGGGTCCTGGGAGTTTAAGGGGTTAAATCGCTTCTATAAATATTACGTTTGCAGTTGTGACTGTTTATCAATATATTTACATTCATATTCAGCCATTTGACAGATTTTTATGTTTTTGTATGTAAGAATGTATTTGTTTAAGAATGTCTTTGTTTGTATTTGAGTTAACTATTATGAAAGTCCAAGAACTTGGACATTAAGAACTTGGACATTAAGAAAGACCAAGAACTTGGTCTACATTAATATAGTGTAAGTTTATATGTTCACTTGACACAAACAGCCTAAAATCCTACAATTCCATTTACTGTGATATGCTAGGTCTAATATTAAAAGCGAAGGAAAGTGTAAATACAATCTTTTACCTTTCAGAAACTGGAACTTCTTGAGGAAGCCTGGTGTGACGAAAGAGTCACAGAAGTAGAGCAGGAGGCCACTGAAGAGCAATCCTGCTGTGCTGATGTTGACAGAGTGTGGTCTTGAACTGACAAAACACACTGTTACCTGAGAAACACACAGACACACACAGAAAAGATCAGAGCATAACTCCACCTGCATCACTACAATGGTTCAAAAATAAAACATACATGATGCAGCTACCAGCACAAATTGTAATACATTAAGAAATAGAGCCAGACACTGATCAGCCATAACATTAAAACCACCTTATATTGTGTAGGTCCCCTTGTGTCACAAAACAGCTCTGACCAATCAAGGACCCCTCAAGACCTCTGACGGTGTGCTGTCCTCTAGGGAATTTGGAGGCCAAATCAACACCTTGAACTCTTTGTCATGTTCCTCAAACCATTCCTGAAAAAATATTTGCAGGGTGGCAGGACACATTATCCAGCTGAAAGAAGCCATTGCCATTAGGGAACACTGTTGCCATGAAGGGGTGTACTTGGTCTGCAACAATGTTTAGGCAGGTGGTACGTGTCAAAGTAACATCCACATGAATGCCAGGATCCAATGTTTCCCAGCAGAACATTGCCCAGAGCATCACACTGCCTCTGCCATGCCTTCTTCCCATAGTGCATCCTGGTCTTTCCCAGGTAAGTGACGTACATTCAGCTGGCCATCCACATGATGTAAAAAAAAAACATGATTCATCAGACCAGGCCACCTTCTTCCAGTTCTGATGCTCACATGCTCGGTGGTGGACAGGGGTCAGCATGGCAAAAATATGACAAATTTACTCACGCTTGCCCATTTTTACTGCTTCCAACACATCAACGTCGAGAACTGACTATTCACTTGCTGCCTAATATATCCCACCACTTGACAGGTCCATTGTAAGGCGATAATCAATGTTATTCACATCACCTGTCAGTGATTTTAATGTTATGGCTTATCAGTGTATATTTCAAAAGTTGTATTAAACCAAAATAAACATAAATATTAGTGGCGTAACAGCAAAGTATTAGTCCTATTATTGGGACACCATGGCTAGGAGTCCAAGAGAGCATAATATGCTGTTTTTTTTTCAAAAAAAATCCTGGCATGAACCCTTGGTTTACAGTATCGTTTACAGTGTCTGGCAGTGTTTAGACCCTCATTTTGGATTATGACCATGATTTAATAAATCCTAATAAACACTGTATGATTTCATCTTCCTGTCTCTGGTCCCATGTATTACAAATATATGTGAAAATATATATTCCTATTCAGAAATCAGTAAGGACATTGGCCTACCTCAGGGCCCAGGTTGAGATAGCAGTCGACAGAAAGAACCGGATGGCTATAACTGCCAGTGCTCAGGGGGAAAAGTCGCTGACTTGTGTGTTGGAGGTATTTCTCCAGCAGAAGCTGACCTGGAGTAGCCAGGAACAGATGCTTGCTATCTGGAGCACAGATATACTGAGATGGCTGCACTGTGGTTGGTACATCAGTCATCTGTGAGAAAATGTATATAACATATAATTAGCATCCCGTTCTGTTTCAGTTCTTTTTAAAGAAACTCTTCTCATAAAGCAAAATGAATGAAAGTCATTACTGATAATTAACAAAATGTGTATAATCTGCAGTGAAAATATGTTTAGGCTGGAGTGTAACTTTGAGTTTATATAGATTTTTTAGCTTCTTTAGTTAGTTTCTAACTAACCAGTAAAAATATAAAGAAATTGTAAATGTAAGTGCTAAAAATTATAAAGCTATAAACTATAAAATACATTGGGCTAAGTGCCCTTAACAAAGCTCTGCTTTTGTTTCTGTTTTTCTGGATAATAAAGTTGAAAACAACCTTGGTCTTGATGATGAATGTACGATATCCTCCAATGGCAATCTGCTTCTTCATCACACTAAAGTTGTTAAAGCGGCAAATTATAAGGCCAGCGCTGTGGACGCGAAGGTTGAAGTCTACATCATCACACGTAAATCTGGAGAAGACAGAGATAGGAGAAGTAAACTAATGTTGGCTTCCTTGTTGTTTCTATTAATGTTTTAACCCTCAAGTACAAAAAAGAGGTGCCATTTGAGCTCACCGGTTTTGATTGTACTGCACATTCTGAGTGAGGTCCACGTTGAGGAGCAGGAAATCATGTAGGTGTCCTCGTGAGAAGGGCTCTCTCCTTCGTCCAGGGCCAGCTCCACGGCTTGACCACTTCCTCAGACCACACAAGCCATACTGAGTGATATCGGGAGATGATTCCAAGTGCTGAAGTACCTGCTTCAGTGACACATTCCTCTCTGGTCCAGCAGTACCACTGCACACACATAAACACACACAATGCACACATGCAAGAACATAAATAAGCCAGATCAAAGATGTTATAAAGTGTTTTCATATCACTGCAAGTCTCTCTTTGATTTGGGAAATATATTGAACACTATAACAACGTGAACTATAATAATAATAACAATAATAATAATAATAATAATAATAATGACTAGATTATTATTATTTTTAGTATATTATTAAATTTTGCCAGTCAGCAAAAATCCTAACTAGTGCCCTTACACTGCAAGCAAACGTATCTGGACACAAAATTAAACAAATCCATAGAAGTATGTAAAAATTATTTATTAGATAGTAGAGGAACCCTTAGAAGCACCTCTTGGGGTCAATGTCAACACTGTTCCACATGACACAGGAGTCGTCTGCCAGGATGATAAAGGGCCAGACATCCTGAGGACGACTGCCATGCTCTACTCTCCGACTGCGCTCCAGCTCCAAATTATGATAGGACAACTCTTTAATTAGGAAATGTGCTGCTCCTGAGTGAAAGAGTGAGATTAAACACTTTGCATGGAGAAAATTCCCATCACAAATGATGAATATCTTAAGTGCATGAGCTTGTGTTGTGATGCAACATTTAATTTGGGAGTTACAAGAAGTTTTAGCTACCTATTCCAGCACCGTTAAAGATGGTGGGCAGGACCAACATGATGTGATTGGGCCAGTATTTCTTATAGACAGCCATCTCATATTCTTTGATGACCAGGATGTGCAGGTGGGAGGCTCCGTCCATGGCATGATACAGGTTGAACAGGCCGTGCTCATGGCGACCCGTGGTGGGTGTAAATATCGGACTCTTTATACAATCAGAATTCTATAAGCATGAAATACAGCTCCCATTACATTTCTTATTATCAGCATCTAGCTTAACTTACAATTAAGTTTCTGATTTAGACATTACTTAAATGTGCTTTTTGATGGTGGGTGGATATAAGTTATCGATGACTATATTAGTCCATACCCAATCAGAAGTAAGGGGCAGTCTCATGCTCTCTAGCTGGCCTCCTGGTTGGCTGAAGGAGAAGTGATGCTCTTTGGATTTGGGGATAATGAAATAGAGCTGTATCTCCTCCCCAAGTAACAGATGAGAGAAGGTGAAGGCATGCAAGGTAGACTCACACAGCTGAACACACACACACACACACACACACACACACACACACACACACACACACACACACAAACAAACACACACAACACAAACACACACAAAAATCAAAATTATTGGGTATGCATAAAAATGCTAAACACTGGATAAATAATGTACAAATGTTGAAATGTTGATTTTTATTATCCAGCTCCAACATATGACCTCACCTGGTATCGAGGGTTGAATCCCATGTACTGATGGCACTGCTCACAGTGATGGTAAGTATTATATGCTGCATATTTGGAGAGTTTTATCCGGGCTGTGCGACGACGAAGGTACACGTCCTCCTGACGTCGGGGGTTTCCTTTAAACAAAAAAAAAAAAATCCTGAATCTGTATACTGTACTGTATGTCAAAAAATTCTATATGACTTTTTGACTATAAAACAAAATGGCAATATAGACTACATTTTCCTTTTTTGATATTCTTACGCTCTACATTCGGAGTAAAGTCAGGGGAGTAGATGCTACTGATGTCCTCGTATTTTGGGTCATGAATGGTAAAGTCAAAAGGCATTCCTCTCAAGGTGTCAGCATTGGGCCATGAGGCAATGGCCTGATGATACTTCAGCAACTCAGACTGGCAATCTGAAGAGAAGTTACAGACCATGTACCATATGATTTCGTGATAATCTGAATTTCAGAATCTACAACTGATCATCTGAGGTTATATACTGACTGCAGTTGATGTCCTCTTCATCAAAGATGTCCACCTCCATGAGCCTGATCAGCATTCGAGAGAGAATGCCCAGGAACTGCAGATATGCACCAGTCTTTCCAACCTGCAAACATACAATACACGTTCATCTTTCTGTTCTGTTCTCTACTTAGCAATAAAACTAAGCAGTTTTATTACAATAAAGCAGTTTTAGCAACAAAACTGCTTTACTGCAATAAAACTATGAATCTTACTTTAAAATATCCATTGTGACTTATCCTCATCAGGAATAACAATCATGGAAACAGACACACAACACACACAAAAACATGATACACCGGAGCGCAAATTAGAAATGGAGATTATGAGATGGAATAAATTCATCTATTTATCTTATTTATGAATGCCAGTGATTATTCTTGTCTCTGTAATATAAATATGATTTTTAAAATATTTTTTTTTATGTTCATTAGTGAGGTTGGGTCAAGCATATAACCATTTCAGAAAATCAGAAAATATTTTACTCCATTATTAATAAAAATGTAAGAATATAATTTCTTTTGTGAATAAAACAAAAAATATTTTGTGTAAGCAGATATTTTGTGCCTTTGAAATTCTTCCATATGCCATATATATTTTCATTATTAACATTTTCAAGTATATGTCATGTTCCATATCAGGTATTGTAGATTATATAACACATTGGAAGTTTCAATATACTGCATACATTGGGAGTTTCAATATCCTGCATTTGAAGTTAAATTTTAACTGCAATGAGCCATTACAGTATCAAGTCATAATCATACAGTGCGGCTGCTTACTTGGGGTGGTCCACTGAGGAGCAGTCTGCGAGGGTGAAAGTTGTCAGTGCGTCCCTCAGCCCAATTGCTGCTATCCATGTGCTGAGGTTTGGGCACAGTCCACTGCCTGTAGTACAAAGACTGCTCTGTACATGTCATCATCTTGCTGAGAAGGGGCCTGAAAGAGCTGGCCCACTCTACACATGGGTGTGGGAGAAAGGACATGGGCTTGGGCAAGCCACTGGCATCCACACTGGTGATCAGATCATACAAAGCTTTGGGGAGGAGGACCACAGGCGGCCTGTTTCTGTTACGTGCCCAGGAGCAGCAGTAGCACTGTGGAGAGGTCTGCGAAGATGACAAGGAGTCAGGGGAAGTGGATTTTGAAGATCGACTTGGTTTGTTAGGAGAGAATTCATCCTGGCTTTGCTGGGAGTGATCTTGGCCAGGTAGAGCACTACTCACTGCAGGTTGTCAGGGAGAAGCAGAGGATGTGAGTTAGAAAAATGACACTAAAACATGTTCTTCAAAAAGCACAATGGTCTAGGTAGAAATTTCCTTATTTATGCTGATATTAAATATTATAACTGGATTTGATGAGCAATGTGATGACCCCCAACAAAACAAATAAATTTGACTGGGCCTGCCATCTTCTATGTACAATGTACAATCTTCTCTGTCCATGTCACAAAACTTAACAGTGGCATTAAAATCAGTACAGTTTGTCTCATCATATGACAGAATGTGACAGGTATCTAATGCAATTTTCTAAAATCTATAGCTGATGTTTTAAGAGCCAGAGTTTTGTGGAACTTGGTAATCCTAACAATTGTAACAAAGAGCTTTAACTTCTGAAATGGTTATTTGATATAACCAGAATGGCCCTGTGTGTGACATAATGTGTGTGAGTATGTGACCAGACACCTATGTGAACAACTGAGCATGACGTGTTCACAGATTTGCATATGGAGAATTGTAAATCTCATGTTATATGGGTTCTGGGACAAAGATGCATGGGTTCTGGGACACAGATTTCACTCAGCTTACAGTACTACTCAAAATCCTTTAGTTGTTACTTCAAACGAATAGTACATTAAAGTGAATATTACAGCTCTTTTTAAGTAACTCCCAGACCAACAGAAAGTTGAGAAAGAACGTTCATTCAAAGTGACAATATTTTTCATTTGTTTTGAGTGCTACTGAGGCAGGCCACTCAACTGACCATCCACTACGGTCTCTTCCTCCTCATTGTCGGTGCTGCTGAGTTTATCAGGATCGCTCTCAGACAGGTCACTGGACACACGTGGACCATGCTGCCGCTGCTCCTCCACACGCACCAAGTATGCCGCCAGACCAAGCTCCTGCTCCAGAGCTGTGCGTTGCAGAGCACAGTAGCTTATTACACGCTCGTCGCAGTACTTCAGAGATCTGAGTAGCACAGGATCAAAAGGTACAATGAGATAGGATGGTATTTGTAGGTAAATTGGGAAAGGTGTAAAGTGTGTCAGATTTCACAGGCAAGCTCTTGAGCTCTTGACACCAAAATCTAAATCTATAAAGTTGCTTTGTGACAATGTCTATTGTTGAAAACCCTATACAAATAAAATTGAACTGAACTGAATGCTTTTGTTAAATTATGTGTGCTAGACAGAATTGATAAAGTCATGGCACTTCAGTTCAGTTCTTGATGATGAGAACTTGATGATGGTGAGCTTTGTGTTGTATGTTCTTGTGCATGCTCTGTGTTGTCAGTCAACTCCACAAACTGCAACAGTGGAGTAGTTTTTTGGATATGTGAAATCTGACACAATAATGAAAAAAGCATTCCAGGCCAATATTCAATATCCAATACCCATCTTGTACTTACAAGTACCTAGATGACATAAAATCAGGTTTCTGGGTAAAAAAAAAAAAAAAAGAAAAAATAACTGATTTACAATCTATCACTAAAAATCTAATTAGAACGAAAGCTATGTATTACATCTTATATACACAGTTATGTCTAGAGGAATGGACAAAGATTGGCCAAACAAACAATAGATATGTCAGGAAGAACGTTACTCATGAGGAAGATGGTCTACATGGCTACCATATATTACAACCAAGAGAATCCAATAGCTGCCTAGAGGATATGGAAAAGGTTCAAGGCAGTTATAAATGTGTGCATACAAGTTTTTAGAGAATGTTTATCTCACATTTACAAAGGGAGATCCAAATTTCTGAACTGATATTTTCTTTTTCCACTATTATTCGCCCTTTTTTGCTGTCTGTGATAATGAAGGAACATATGTTAAGCCTAACACACAAAATGTCTTGCTGGTATACATTACATTTCTTTGTCTTCTTCATTTGGTTCTTAGGGTATGCCAAATTTTGTACTCTAATGTATGTACTTTATGAAAATTCCACGTCGGTCTCATGACAGATATGAAATGTTCAAATATGCCACAATAATGCTAGTAGTGTTATTGAAATAAATCTTTCCCTAAATTAGACCTTGTGTTAGTTAAAGGTTATATACCTTGGCAATGACTCCCCCATTGGATCCATACCAGTAAAAATGAGGATGCAGGGCAAAGCCTCTAAATCTAGGTATGTGCGAGGTGTCCAGTCTGGGTCCTGGATCTTCAGCCAAACCTACACACATGTAAACCATACATGATCAGCATCAGCCAAGGCAAGTACCCACCAAATACAGGAAATCCTTTTGCTAATTAATAAGCACATGCAGTGAATAGATACCCTCAGCTGGTGCAGGAAGTGCTTGCCTACAATGATCCCTGATGTGGGGTCTCCCAGAACAATTTCAAAGTGGTTGTGGAGGCCCAGGCGGTCGCGTATGTGACACAGGCGCTGATGTGCCAGTGCTGCGAGACATGGGAAAGGTATACGCAGCAGGAGCATGTACCCATGCTGGCTGGGGCAGCGTCGTGTCGAGCCCAGGAGACACTGCACTATCTCCAGCGTTTCTACAGACGTGTGCTTCTGCAGCTGGACCTGGCCTCTGGCAGCAGCTAATAGAGCCACGGAATAGTGCTGTAGAAGCACCTGGGTGCGGATTACGGAGCTGTGCAATTTTGGAAACCTGAAAAAGAAAAAAGTTCTTAATGTGAGTTAAAAAATGTATAAAATTTAGATTACATTTTACATTCTGTGAACGTGTAATCGTCCTATGCAGGCAATATGAATGTATGCATGGGGCGGTGTCACATGCATCAAGAATACACAAAAATACACAAAAAAACACAAAAGAAAAGAAAGTCACACATTTGACCAAAGTAGAGAGAATGGATAGAAAGCAAAGTGTAAAAATGTATTTTTACATATTTTATTTCATTGTTAATGTCTTTTCATATAATTTTATGTGAATGTGTGAGAACACATGAAAAAATTAATGCTCTTTCCCAGTGTGAAAGAGGAAATTTGGCTCACATTGCTTTTATTAATGCTTTTATAATCTCCCTCCCTTAATTCATTGTTACTTTAATGTTTTTGAAATCACTGTTTTGAAGGTGGGTTGCACATATTCTGCCAAATGATCCACAAATTACTACATTTTACTTCTGCTAAGTAATTCACAGCACAGCAGTTTTGCACAGAACATAGAGGTACATACTCTATATAGATTATCCAGTCGTTTTGACATTGTTGGGGATCAAAGGCACTGATACTTGTTACCTCTCTTCCAGGGCAGTGACCATGCTCTCAAATGAACTGTCAAAGCGCAGCAGAGGCAGGCCGCTCCCTGATCGTGTGGATTCCAGCAGCTCGGACACGCCAAAGTATTTTGTTTTCTCATGGTACAGATCTACATCCTATATAAAAACATAAAGCAAATATGCATCAAAAACTTTAAAGGGACTAGACCATCTGTCATAGAAAGTAATTTTCTTATTTTTAAGATGTTCCTTATACACTATATGGTCAAAAGTATGTGCTTTACACTAGATTTTGGAATTGGGAATTTCTCCTCATTCAGCCACAAGAGCATTAGTGGGGTCAGTCATTCCAGTTCATCCCAAAGGTGTTCAGTGGGGTTGAGGTCAGGGCTCTGTGCAAGCCACTCGAATTCTTCCACAACAACCACTGAAAACATGTGTTTAAGGACCTCTGTTTGTGCACAGGGGCACTGTAATGCTGGAACAAGTTAGGGTCCCTTTGTTCAAGTGAAGGGAAATCTTAAAGCTACAGCATACAAAGACATTCTAGACAATTGTGTGCGCTCAACTTTGTGGCAACAGTTTGAGCAAAGCCCACACATGGGTGTGATGTCCACGTACTTTTGGCCATATAGAGTATTTATACTTACATTGTTGAATGCTGATGGCCAGTGGATTTCATTGTAGGGGCTGATGCGTGTGTATTGAGTCTGCAGGGCAAAGGGGAATGAGGTCACATGGAGAATCAGGACATTGGGTGCCTCTTGAATATGCCTGCAGTTCAGCAGACTGTCGACCAGTCCTGAGCTGGACAAGCCACCCACCCCCCCACACTGTTCACTGCAAAAGACGGAAAGAAATAGTTTTAATGGCATCCAATCAAGTAGTTTTGAACAAACAGCAGATAGCAGAGCACCATTACCTGCTCACGTCCCAGTGTGCATGGTCATGCACCAGTATGAAGAGGGTATATGGGTTCAACTTTGATTTCTGAATGAGACCGTTGATCTTAGCTGCAGCAGCCTGATCTAATTTTACCACATACTGCTCAGCATCCTTTGGGGACAAACAGTCCTGGTCCATGCCTAATTCTTGAAGGACCCCTTGCATAAATAACAACAGAGAACATGTAGTACCACTCAAAGTCTTTTACACTCTATCACTCTTGGTGATATTACCATTAAAATCAGTGGGTTTTAAACTGTATATGCAAGAAATTGTAAAAGCCTAATCATCTACCTGACTTCCACAGGTGCAGGACCACTTGCTGGAAGGTCACCTCAGAAGGAGGAACACAGATTAAAAATTCCACTTTGTCAAAAGAGCCAAGATCCAGGTTGTGTGTGCTGGAGTCAGCAATTGCACACACGTGGGACAACAGCTTTCGTGCCACTGCTAGCTGAATGGGACGAATCTCTTGCCACTCTACTTGATATTCTGTGAAAGGAGATTGGCCAATGAATCTGTTCCAAATAAGGTACAGTATAATAGACTAAGGCAACTTGATCACATGAGACTCACCTGTACACATGGCTTCTGCAGAGCATTCCTTTCCAGGTGCCTGAGCTGAAAGGCTGTAAGTCTCTGCATTGAATTTCTCCAGCAAACTCTCCACATTTCCATCTGAATGAGACCATTATTTTTAAGAGGATATATTCAAAACTAAAGTGAAATTTAATGCATAGCTACAGACACCTTTTCTGCTCATCTAGGCTAATTTATCTTGATTTAGGTTAAGATGTGAGCACTGGAAACTGACCGCTAATCTGCATTAAAATGATCAAAGCAGCCTTACCTGGACCTAGGGAGCTAACATAGGCATCTAATTCAGCAGTCATCCCAGAGGAAAGCTCCTGACTGATTTCTCTTACACACTCGCTTGGGGAGAGCATACTCTCTGCAAGTGCTCGTGCCTGGTGCTTCCCTGTTGGGAAACATTGATGTACAGCTCAAAAAGAAAGTCGCTATGGGTCCACTTGTCACCTTAGAAGTTCTCTTCCAGGACAACAATGGCTCCATCCACAGGACATGAGGGCTTATTGAATGGTTTGATGAGTTTTAAAATGTAAATCATATTCTATGGCATTCACAGTCACCACATCTCAACCCATTTGATCACTTGGGAGATTTTAGGCCAACGTGTTAGACCATGTTCTCCACATTCAAACTGTACATAAAAAGGTTGGGGGGGGGGGGGGTGTTAGAATCTAGGGACTAGAAAAAGGGACTTGTAGAATCTATTTCAAAGTTTTTCAATCTTTTGTTTTTTATTTGCATTATGTTGCATGGGGTTGCACGTGACAGCACACTTCCAGTGCTGGTTGCAAGCCCGAATAAAATTGGGGAGGAAAGGGCATCCGGTGTAAAATTATTGATTATAGAGTGGAATAAAATGTTTGCATACCCGCTTTAGTCAAAAAACTGTGTTGTGAGATATTAATAGTGATCGATGATATTTCTGGATGTGCTATAAATGTGGACTTTAATTCTACTTTTCTCTATGGAAGGTCTCCATGATCAAATGTGATTGCCATGCTATGTTTTGGTCCATTTCTGATTGTTGCTTGTGACTGTTACTAATTGTTAGCATGGTAATGGGATCTTTTGAGCTTAGAAATTTTATTTCTGTGTGGAACGGTGCTTAACTGCTGACTCAATTACTATAATATTTAGGCTGTGTTTAAACAAAAACTGTAAATTAGAGGTACATTCTTTAAGGTACCTAGACACCAAAGGTAAGCAGTGAGCTGTATATAAGAAACATTTTCATTGAGTTATCTACAAATGAGACAAATTTTGTCAAACATGTTTTGCAACACAGTGGTTCCCAGTATATAAGCCTTGGTTGTTTTATTTTCCATATAATGATCAGGGATCCATAGAGGTTGTCCATGGCGGTTAGGCAGACCTAAAGGATTGTGCAATGTTAGGCCATGCTCCCAAGAGATCTGCTATCCTACACTATCTCACAAGAGGATTTATATGACACCCAAAAACACCCACCATTACACCTGGGAGGACTGGGAGGATACAATAAAAATACATTAATTGGCTTTTCAACTCACATAGCCAGATCATCTGAGTTAATCACCCTTTTCAGATATATGGAATGTAGGCAAGCTTTTTACCTGTAACCACTACGCAGGACTCTGTCTCTTGGCTTCTGCCCATGCAAATGATCACCACAAAATGTGTGTGACTAAGCTTGGCCTCCATTAGCCTCCGGAAGGTGTCTGCCAGTGCCTCAGACAATGAGGGTGCTGTGTCCAACACTAGAACAGCATCACCACAGGAGCTGGTGGCTAGCTTGGCCAGCCAAGGGAGCTGAGAAGGGGTTAGGGGCTGTGCCAGTCCAGACAGTGGGGCAGGAAACTGGGCATGACTTTGCTGGTACTGACGGATTTCTGTTAGGTGTGACTCGCGCCAAGAGCGCATGAGGATCTGCTCCAGGTCTTCCATCAGGGGTATCTGGTCTGGGCCTAAGATCAGACATATGATGATCACACTGCACAAGCATATCTGCAATAATAGTTATATCTGCAATATGTCTGTCACTGTGTTTGTTACTTTCTAGGGCCAAATTAGGGTGGTATGGATTTTAATCCCATTGGTAAGGGGAAAACCTGTATAGTAATTACACTGTGAAACATGTATGCACTGATTTTTTTCTTTTTTTTCCCATCCAATTTGGCCAATTCCCAATCACTAACTAGGTATCCTCTATTGCACTTCCTCAGAACTTCCTCAGAGACGTGCAGCTCAGTCACCCCATCTTTTCAATCTGCTGCTCATACTACTTCATAGTGCAGCTGAATGAACATGGAGGAAATATTTAATAGACAGATGACAAATTAAAGGAAGAACCAACATACAGTGTATTACTAAGTGTATTACATAAAGCGTATTACTAAGGACACTACAAGGCACCAGTGCACCCTGTCATAGAGTCTACAAATCTGTTACTGTTACTGGAAGGATGAACACCATTCTTCCAAAAAGATTTCCCTTAGCTGGTGTTTAGATGATGGAGGTGGAGAATGCTGTCTAACACATTGGTCTAAAGCAAGTGGACCAAACCCTGTCAGCAAAATCATACAGAATCTGCTCTTCTATGGTTATTCACGTTTTACATTTTATATATACACTCCTGAACAAAATCTTAAGACTGGGGGAAACATTCCAAGTATTCGCATTTCGCGCTGGTGGATCA
>CM074954.1:21155953-21182609 GCA_037577455.1 Pangasius macronema
CAGTGCGAAGTGTGAATACTTGTAATATTTTCCCTGGTCTTAAGATTTTGTTCAGGAGTATATATATATATATATATATATATATATAGATATATACATGTATAGAGTGTCATTCATTTATTTATAGATCTTTCGCTTTATAGATTATAGATTTAAAGGGTATATGCTATGCACTTGTCAGTGCCTCTCTCACCCAGCTGTACCAGATAGTAGACTGTCAACAGGACCTGCATCTCAGTGGAGAGTGGCTGAATGGAGGAGGCTCCATACTGCTCATAAACACGTGGGAGGTTCTGGGAGCTTCGATAGCATGCCTGCAGCCATCCGTTCACCAACACTTCACTTGTGTTCCCACATAGATGTGGCAGATCCCCATGTCCTACATACACAGGCACACACACACCATTCTTATAGCTATTATATGTAAACACAAAGGACTTTTTCAATTTTAATGTAGTGCATTATGAGCTTGGAATAAATCATGCTTCACTGAATGGGGTTTTGACCTGTGTAAATCTACCATTAACCACATATTTGCATTCATAGAACATTAACTATGTTCTCTATGTGTATTTGTACAGATTGTGGAGAAAATCACACCTTTAAAGATAACTGGCTGTAATCCACAGGTTTGGAGCAGATTATTAGGCACTGCAACAGACTCCTCTGTGGGCACGGAGGGTGAAGACCCTTGAGACACTGAAGTCCCAGTGTCTGCCACATACACAAGGTCATCAGGTTTAATAGAATAATATTGACAAAAATGGATTTGTGATAACACTCGCACATAATCAGTCTACTAGCAATGATAAGAACACTAGAATCTAACCTACTCAAGTTCCAATCCCCACAAGTTTCTTTGTTTAGCATTTAAATCTTTTAATTTGTATGTGTGTTGCATGATGTGCTTTCCTTTCCAGGTTCCCCATTAGGAGCTGGCTGGGAGCACTTTATTTTAGGGCTAATGAGAAACAAACATCTCTAAAAATACATCTGTCTTAATAGAAGCTTCTCTGAGTGCCCCCAGAGTCAGCAATTTGTTGAGAAGTGCTCAAGAGGTTTGAGCCTTTCAGGTCAGTGGTTAGGAGGATGGAATTACATAGGTTTGTACCTGATTTTGTGCCGTTGACTGTGTTGGAGGCGACAGGTCTACTACTTGCTTCAGTGTGTCCTGTGGATTCTGGCGACCAGCCCTTGTGTCTCTTTTTGGGTGGTCCAGTGTTTGCCATAGATCCTTAAATTGGAGAGAGAAAATTAGCATTTAGACATCATGAGATCAACAATGACATTCCCATTTCAAAATGATGGAGTCTAGCGATGAATAAATGTGAAGGAAGCCTTGGGTCTGACAAGAAGGCCTGTTTAACTGTGTATTAATTAGGCTGCAAGTGTGTGTGTGTGTGTGTGTGTGTGTGTGCTCTTCTTATGCGTCAGGGTCACAAAAGTGAAGATATTGTGTGTTAAACTGCACTCAAAACCACACGTCACAAAAGAATCCTTGCATTTTATTGCAGACGTGAGCTCAAAATACAGAGTAAAAAGAACAAACAACAGCATTTATGGAGGTGTTACACTGAGAGGGAAAACATTTTATTACCCCAAGTGTTGTCAATACAAAAGCAGAGGAGCAAAAGGTCTAGACTATACAGCTGAAGTTCTTCCTAAAGAATTTTAGGGTAGGGGAATCTCTTTCATGGAGGTGTGATGGGAAGTGAGACAACCCCACCCCAGCCCAATACTCCTTCCTGATAGGCACTAAAATACTGGTTGTTTGTACTTTATTTAGCACACCAAAGTAGGATTTTTAACTTAGCATTAAAGTACTTTTTGGTAGGTGAAGAATAGTACCTGTGGATCTTCCTGGGCCACTGGCCACAGGCTGGGGCATAGGCTGCTGAGATACTGGAATGTTGCTGCCATTGGTCATTGGAGGGGAAGTTTCAGATGCATGGAGATGCGTGCTCAGATCTGTGGAACAGTCCATATTGACCAAGAAAATAAATCCAACATATCTATTAATACATTGTCATTACTTTACTGGCTAAATGCATCACTGTACCTGTGTAGTTGGCTGTGCTTAAACCCACATGTCCTGAATTAGGCAGTGGGTTGCTCACTACAGGACCAGATGGCTGCTGCTCTACACCACCAGACACATTTGAGGAGGTCTGTCTTATGCGGGTATCTATACACACATATCAAACCTGTTACTACAAACACGGATATCTCTTACTTTGGTCTATCATAATTATTACATAATCCTTTAATTGCAATTATTTCAGCTGATCACATTTAATTATTACATTCCACAATCATATAAATATATCCATATAAATACTGTATATGGAATCTGTACATACAGCATTACTTCTCAGTTAGTATAATGACACAAGCAAATTACTGTACCATCCTGTTTTAATCATTCTTCTCAGTCCAATATTTTCTTCACCAAACAGCACCACAAAAATCTCTAATGTATTTCTACACTATTCAATAGGTAGGCTGTTTAGCTTTATAAGGCACAGACAAAGTAAATAGGAAACCAGCTGGGTTTTGCTCTAGAAGAATGCAGGAAGAAATGTAAGGTCAAGCTAAACAGTGATAAGGAAAAAAATATTGTAGATAAACACATAAAGAAATAAAAAACATCTGAAACATTAATTTGGTGTTGAAAACTGTGAATCTGCCTTTGGCAAATAGTCGCTACTTCTGAAGATTTTTGTGTTGGTAGAGAGAGACTTTGGCCAGAGACGTTAATCAGGATGTCTGTGTGACTGCATCTGACCAATCAATGGCCTAAACTCAATTTTCTTTTGCCCCACTACAGATCAGTGGGCATGTTACCTGGATAAGAAGGGTGACAAATTTCATTACAGTACTTGAGTAAGAAACAGCTCACTTGGTTTTTGGCAAAAATGTGGAAGATTTGGTTAATTTGCCATGGTAGGCCATGAATCAGCCAGTGAAAAAGCACTCTTGGAGTAGTGAGAGGACCTCAGCCCTGCAACTAACCTTGGAGTTTGTTACTAAATATTATAGTCACAACAAAAATAACACTGGCTTCATTTAGTCTTTTCTCTTTTCTCAGGTTATTTCATTCAGGCTATTCCAAAAGCCAGGTTTTGTATTTGCAAAATAGCCATAGGACTAGAGGAAGGTAGAACCAGGCTTTGTTTCTTCTTAAATGTAAACATCTGTATCTGTTGTAATCATTATTCTACATTTCTGTCTCTTAGATTTCTGTCTTGATTGCCCCTTTATTATTTATTTCTGTTGTTATTATTGTACTGCTGTAGAGTGCCTAAGCCTCACAAAAAGCATTTCAATGTACATTGTCATTGACAATTGTATATATGACAAATAAACTTGAAACTTGAAACGTTATTATTCAGCCTCCTATCATCTGACAATAATTCTATTTTATATGTTCCTGCATGGCTTACCTATTCCCTTCCAGCAGATGGGTGGGCCCTTGACTAGCACACCCTGTGCATTGCGGAGCAGATGGTATTTTAAGTGCTTCTGCTTCTTGGGCTGTGTGGTGAGCTTCAGGTTGATGTGGTTGGAGAACTCAGTGAAGTAGCGGAATCCTTTCTCACCACAGCCCATACAGTTCCCTGAGAAGCCTGAAAGCCAGATACAACTGTGAGATTACTGCAAATAAATTTGCATTCCCGTCACTGTCTCTTTAGGTGCTTCAGGGATGGAATTTTAGATGCGCTTCAGGCCATGTTCAGGCCTAGTTTTCACAGTGATCAGGGGAACTGAGTCAATGTAGAGACTACATGAATCATAATTGATGAATGGCTAAAAATATATTTGTGATAAGCACAGGTCTGGATGCACTTGGCTATGGTGCCCTAACCTAGCTGCCTAAACCACTGTGTCTAAACCGCTCTCTCTCTATGTCTCTCTCATTCAATCTCACCATATTCGTATTGCAGGCCCTTGCTTTCTAATATTGAGAAATCTATATTGAGAAAATATTGATAAAATGCACTACAAAATGTATTAGACATCTAATTGTTTGTGAGCAGTGAAAATCAGTGGAAAATCAGCTTGCTTGATCGTGACTTTCTTTTATGTTTACAATACTTCAGCTATTTATATCAAACTCCGTAATATTTGCACTATTGTCACTAGGTCACTTTCAAACAGAACTGCCTACTGGTTGGTGCTGTAGTCGTTGTACTGTCTTGTTTTGTCTTGTGCGTCTGCACATGTTTGCACTTGTGCACTTTATGTTTAATTTATGTAGTCCCTGTAGTTCTGTCTTGTTCTGTGTTGTCTTATGTAGCACCTTGGTTCTGGAGAGATATGGTTTCGTTTCACTATGTACTTGTATATGGCTGAAATGACAATAAACTCCACTTGACTTAACTTGACTGACTCTATTCAACAAATGTAATGAGTTTACCTCTATAGATTTTCCATAGGTAAAATGCTTTTGGATTGGAACTCTGTGCAAGATAATGAGATCAACAATTGTACCCCCAAAATAAAGAAACTAATGGCTAAATTTTAACTGCTGTTATTCTGACCTAAAAGTGCATTACGTCCACGTTCATCCGGGAGAAAGCGTCGATCCACTGCACACACCAGTATGTGGCCAGGTATACTGGGAGATTTGGCCCCGACCAGCAGAAATCCCGGTGGCACATCCAGATTTTCAGTGGACATCGAGGTCAGTCGCAGGTCTTTACCTGCCTGACAGAATCCTGAGAAGCACCCAATAACAGATATATAGCAGAACAGTGGATCTTATAACAATGCAAAATAAATAGTAGTGCTTTACTGAATGAAGATACTGCTCAGTGGTACTGAATTGTAACAACCAAAGAAGTACTGAGCTGATACTGATACTGTTTTTGTGTTCTGCGAATAATATTGTTGAAACATACTGTACCCTGGATATATTTTATATTTGGTTTAAAACACTGCTGTATAATTTTGAGGACAAATGACTGCATACACTGCTTTTGCAATCTCATATGACAATACTATGATGACTGGAGTGTTACTCTGATCCCCTCTTTAAAATGATTGGCCTTAGTGCACATGATTCCGAGCAGTGCTTGTGCTCTTACCATCAGTGGTGCAGGAGCCTTCTGGAGCAGGCTTCATCTGATATGGAATGGGAGGACTGTTAGATTCTGAACCATCCTCATCATCATCTTCCTCATTTTCCATGTGGCCTGGTGAAGAAACATTTTTTTTTAGATTAAATTTACACACAATATAGTATAACATCATTGGTGTATCTTGTCTGACGATGATATTGCCAAATGCTAATGCCGGCATTTCCAATTTCTGACTTGCTTAACATAATGCACACTCAGGGAAGTTTAATGGCTTTTTCCCATGCTTGAAAGTTCTTCGCCTCCAGTACTATGGTCTACTAGGGGCTGTGATGTAAACTCATTAGCGCATTCTTGTTTCTTAAAAATATACCAGTTATTGTTACACATTGTTAAACTGAATAAACAAAATTTATTCAGATTTTTAATATCATTATGGCTTGCTGTACTGATAACACTTTAATGGTCTTCATGAGAAGGTGAGGCAGTTCAGAAAAATTCACCCTGAATGTGACACATACTTCCACAGCGATCAGCTATTAGGAGAACTCAAGGTTGGCTGGAGGCTTATAATAAACAACTGATAGTAAACAAAATTATATCAAATAAAAGCCATGTGTCCTGCATGAACTAGATATTGTGAAATCATTTTACTAGCATGAGCTATTAGGTTTTGAATACAGGTTGTGTACTGATGATGGGGCTGATTGTCACAATCATTATACCTTTATGTCAAACTTACAGTGAAGGAGTACTGAAACAATCACTATCAAAAAGAATGTAGAGGACATTTATCAAAAGTAAATTTTGCTTTAACAGAAATTAGGAAATAATTAATTGACTAAATTCTAAATAACTGATCAAATTAACATTTAAACAAAAAATAATTAATAATATACATATTGAAAACTGTAATTAAAATAGGCACATTCACACAATTTATGCATGCACGTGCGTAACAGAATGGCACTGTCCGTGCAGAGCTCTCATGTTCTCCTTGTGTCTGTGTGGGTTCTCAGGTTTACTTCCACCTTCCCAAAACATGACAGTAGGTAGATTGCCTATATTAAACTGCAGACATGCTAAGTGTGATTAAGTGTATGAATGTGTGTGCATTGTGCCAAGTCATGGACTAACGTCCCATTCAAGGTTTATTCCTGCCTCAGGGAAATGTACCCTGGGATCCACCATGACCCTGACCAGAATAAAGTAGTTGCTGAAGATGAATGAATAAACATGTGCATTTATAGCTGCATAAACAATTTGCCTACTATTAAACATTACACTCACAAGTACCAGTACGTTGCATACATACAGCCTTCAGCCAAAACAAGTCCAGAAACACATAAACATGTACGCTAACACTCAAACACCTTATGGACACTAGGGGTGTAACACAATCCCACTATCTGTCTATGTACCTATTTAGTGCACCAAACATGTGTATCTGTACCTGTATTCAGATTTAAACTAGACATGTGCATGGCCTAAATCAGAATTGTTAAAAAAAGGAAAAAACAAAAAGAATCCTAAAACTCTGCCCCCAGAAAACAATGGAAAAAATCACAGAAATAAATGACTCTGACAGTTCCTCAACCTCAGCTACACCATTCCAGTTCATAATTGGTATCACTTAAAGATGAGAGCAAGTTTTTTTTTTTTTTTAATCTCCTTCAAAGCAGGTATTAATTTTGCTTGTAGCTGGCAGTGATATTTTCTAAGGAATTTAAGTGGTTCTGTTTCCTAATTTTTTTCAAAAGAATGATTTGCGTAAAATGTTTAATGTCAATGTTAATGAGCTCCCCTTAATTTCTTTCATTTTTTAGCAATGTTAGCATTTTTTGGTTTCAGGAGTAATCCTTTGGAACAGAATCACCATGTGAATGTAAATAAAAACACAAATCGTAATTCAGATGCATACTCTTTTCTGACACAGAAAAGGACACAGAAAACAAGAAGAGACCATTACCTTCTTGAGAGAGGGGCCTCTGCTCTGGTTCCAGATACAGCTGAGAGAACACTGGTCTGGGTACTACAGTGTTGGAGCGCAGAGATGCCTCGATCGAATAGTGCAGAACCTCTTCAAAACGTGTGGTGCGCAGCTGCCCTGCATATGAGTTTCCCATCTCCTTTGGAAAAAGGTGAAAATGAAAATGAAGTGAAATGAAAACAGAACAAGAACATTTCCTAATATAATCATGCAGAAAGAAAGAAGAGATGACAACCATAGGCTAATAAATAAACATCCGACAGTGTGAGAACTCAGCTTACAGCAGAAGGTATTTTTCAAAAGCAATGTATGATAAAAAGTGGAGTAAAGAGCATTTATTCTTTGTTATATTATTAATTTAACAGCAAAATGCTCTTTTCCAGAATGGCAATTAATTGGAATGGGGTTAAGTGACAATGTAAACCAGATTCAAATGTGCATGATGCAAAACTTGAACTGCTATTAGGAGGTATGCCTGGGCATAAGAACACTATGGTCATATGGGCATGTGTATAAATGTGCAAATTAAACCCACAAAAACATGCAAGCTAATTTATTAACAGGGTCTATGGAGCAAAAGATATCAATGCAAAATGATTCAGCTTACAACTGCAATGCAATTTAAAGCAGCCTGAATTTTACTTTCAGAACAACGATTGCAAGAGCAAATTCATATGCCCAGAAAGAATGTATTAAATTTGTGGAAGCCTGTTTCTGCCAGTTGCTTAATGACAGTCTTAATAATAAGCATTATTAATTTATCTTAATTATGCTTTATGCTTCATATTAGATACACTATATGACCAAAGTATGTGGACACCTGACCATCGTACCCATATGTGGTTTTTTCCTCAAACTGTTGCCACAAAGTTTGACGCACACAAATGTCTAGAATGTCTTTGTACTGTAGCATTAAAATTTCCCTCCATGGGAACTAAGGGACCTAGCACAAACCTGTTCCAGCATGATGCTCCAAAATCTAATGGAAAGCCTTCCTAAAAGAATGCAGGTTATAACAGCAAAGGAAGACTAAATCTGGAATGGGATGCTCAATAAGCACATATGAGTGACTGGTCAGTATTAGTATACTTCTATAATTATTTGCTGTACATTCTTACAAGATTTAAACAGAGCCTTTGAAAAGGTTTTGATTCGCATATACATATACAGTGCTGCTGGAATGTTTTGAACCCTTTACAATTTTCTGTATTTCTGCATAAATCTGACCTGAAATGTGATCGCTAGATAAAGAGAACCCAATTAAACAAATGATGCAAAAGCTTTATAGTTTACTTATATATTTACTTATTGCACCAAATTATCCAACATTAAATGTCCTTGGTGGAAAAAGTATGTGAACCTCCCATGTTTCAAGAACATAAACTTGGGTCTTCACTATCAAAGTCTGGTCTTCAGCACACTTGTTTATGAAAATGTGCCATGCCTCAAACAAAGGAGTTTCCCGAGGACGTCAGGGTTATCAATGCTCATCAGGCTGGAAAAGGTTACAAAATCTGCTCAGTGTTCACGAATCTACCATCAGGCAAACACTGAATAAGGCCGGTGAATAAGACCACTACTCTCCAAAAAGAACACTGCTATCCATCTGAGGTTTGCTCAATACCACATAAATACACCAGAAACCTACTGGACAGGTGAATCCAAAATAGAACTTTTTGGATTAAATGCAAAGCGTTATATTTGGTGAAAACCGAACACTGCATTCCAATATAAGAACCTCATCCCAACCATATAGCATGGGGTGACAGTATCTAATGGCACTGTACATATACATATATTTACAAAAATACTTTACATATGCATATAATTTATACCCACCCATGTCTGCACTCTTTTGTTAATTTATTCATATTGTATTTTCTGAACAGTTTTTTATTTATCTCACTGCCTTTCGTAAGTGCTATACTTAGTTTCAGTTTCATTTTTCTCTTCTGGGAATCTCTTTGATATCCAAATTCCCAGCACATACAAAAATTGCATTTACATATTGTTTCCTCCCTTGATGTTGCATGCAATGTAATGTGCATGACTATTTTTAGTAAATCACCTACAATTCACAATTTATCCCACTGCACAGAGAAAAAGCGTTTAGTATACTGGAGCTTTGTAAATCGTGACCTATATGCCTTCTAGATATAAATAAAAAAACTTGAAAGATGTTATAGCAATGTCACTACTTACAAAAGTTTATTTGAGCATACAGGGTTCTGAGGATTGTACACATCTTAGAAGAAGACGAGCATCAAATAATAAAATAAGCTCAAATAAGCATCGTCAGTCTGCACGAGATGAGCCAGCCTGCCTCTTTCTCTCCCTAGTAAATATGATGAATCTCTGATGAGTTCTCATGGGCCAAGAATTAGTTTAAATTATTTCCACTATTAGCCAAGTCATTTGAAAACCATATTTTCATGACTTCGCCTGCAGAAGCACAACTTCCCCTAGAGAGGTGAACAGAAGCAGTGAATTTGGTCATGGTGTCCAATTCGCAGCCTCATGAATTAATCCTAACCAAATGTCAGGTCATTCTGACCTGAATGAGAGACAGAGAGATAGAGAGAGAGAGAACACTGCATCTTTCCTACGGTAAACAACAGTTAACCTCAGAGGTGGCTGCAGCAAATCTGACTGCCTACAGACAGGGGAATAACAAGGTCATGACATGAACCACTTAATTTCTTTATTAATTATCTTATATATTATTAATGAACCAGAATTTATATGGATTAAATTACCCAAAATTCATTTATTCCTGAGTAAATAATCATCTTGTGAGCTTGGCCTGCAGCATTTGAAGAGTATTACATAAAATAGAAAGATGTACATTGTAAAAAATGGACAGCACATAAAGATTGCATTTTTATGTAGGGACACAGTAAGGAACCGTTTCAGGAGCCCAGAAAACCTTTCAGAAACTCAGGAACACACTAATTAATCCCCCAGCAACTAAACAGACTATCCCATATGATCTTCACCTTTATTTTAATCTTTTATTTATATAGCATTTTTAACAACAGACATGGTCTGAAAGCAGTTTTAGCAGTTTTTAACTATAAATCTATAGTATCCAAATAAAGTTATCCACTGTGTAACGAATGAAACGGGTGTCCTACCTTCGGCTGTAGAATTCTACAAAGAACCTTTAACAAATCCCTAAAGAGAAAAAAAACATCTTTATCATTCTAGTGTTAACCTTTTTCTAAGGGTGTAGTATGACTTATTTAATTTCACATCCAGTGATAGAGTAATGCTTTGTTCCTCTTTCGGCTGCTCCTGTTAGGGGCTGCCACCATGGATCATTGGTCCACATATTTGATTTGGCGCAGTTTTTACACTGGATGCCCTTCCTGACACAACCCTCCCCAATTTTATCTGGGCTTGGGCACTGAGAGCACACTGTTGCACACGGTTCCCTGGCCGGGAATGGAACCCAGGCCACAGATGTAAGAGCGCCGTGGCCTAACCACTAGTCCTCCAGAGACCCGATAGAGTGAGGGTTTAAATACATAAATATTGTGTCTCTAATTCTTTTCTAACTGGCCCAATATCAATTACCAACAACTTTTCTGACTAGAAGAAAATAAAGCATATACACTATGAAAAGGTTTCCATACAGCACCCAGTTCTTCATTTGTCCCCCAGGCAAGTTTTTATATACAACCCTATTTTCATGGTGTGTACAGGACCTCTGTAGCTGGCTGCAGACCACTGTCCATACTTTTCAAGCCTTCCTGATAGGCAGTGTCTGTGAAATAAACAGATGCAAATAGAGCTGCTTTTGAGTGGTGCTCTGCTGATAGGTTGGTAGATAAAGGAGGAAGTGTTGATAGGATTGAGGATGTCCCCCAGCCCTGACCTCCCCGACACGGCTTCCTTTACACGGAGGTGACAAGTCCTTTCATCTCCCCTCTGCTCCTCCCAGACCACTGCACCCCACCATTGTGCCTGTATTTATGACCTCCTGTCTCAAAGACGGTGATCCATTCTCTCTCTGTCTCTCACTCCTGCATTCTTTTCACCAAAACATGAAATAAAGACCAGGAACTAAATTCCTGATATAAGCCACATTTGTCCATTAACATTGTGACACATTTTCAATCTACATACAGATGTTAATGCATCAGCGTTAAATTTGAAATTTCACCAACACTTGTAAGAATTATACTATTGTAATTCAGCCTGACTGTCAAAATGTCAAAATGCTTCCCTCTGGATATTGTTATTTTGCAAGAAACCTTATGAACATTATCAACAAATTACCATCACCTGAGGGTCTGCTAGTACCCATGCAAGAACTGTTACTTTCACTGCCCAGCTACAAAAGAGCAGAGAGGGGGAGGTCAATTTTAAAGAATTTTTGCCTCCAGGAGAATGGTGTGTGTTTGCGGGGGGTGGTCTGCCTAATTCTCTGAATTCTTTGCTCCAGACTAACAGAGCCAAGGGTGGGCAGAAAAGCTTTGGTGAAAGAGCTGGGGACTTAGAAGAAAAGAGTATTTAACTATTTGCCTTCCCTTCCTCACTGCTCCAACACAACACACACACACACACACACACACACACACACACACACACACACACACACACACATATATATATATAATTTCTGTACACAGGCCCCCAAAGAGAGAACAGTATCAAATAAACAGTATCAAATGACTTGATATGTATGTCTGCATTTTATATAAAAAGAAGACTTTTCAAATTATCAGTATCACAATACAATGGTATTGTTACTGGATCAAAAAAATTTAAATCAGTGGTATCACTCATCCCTAGGTTAAAGGTCAGGTCCAGATAACAATGTTTGGGTAAAGCTTTGATGTGCTCTGGCATGGTCCAGCCAGCGGCTCAATGCACATAAAGAGGCTTATAGGTCCAGGAAGATAACCCTAACTCATTCTTCTCATCACCTTTAACCTTTGGCCTCTGCACCCTAGCAAAAAGATCACATTTCAGGGCTGGCCAGTTGCATTCAGACACCCCACCTCACCCCACACCCACACTGGGATCAGTGGTGCAGTTTTAGGAGGATTATGTGTGCTGTGAGCAAATAGGGATTTGCTTAAAGGGATGTCCTGAAGTGACAACAAACTGGAACCTTTTACCCGACTATGTTCAGATTTATAATATTTTGCAAATACCTTGCAGAGCAAAGTGGATAAAGAAGGAAAAAAAACTGAGGGAGAAAGAGAAGAGTGACTGTGGTAGGATGTGATGGTGGAGTGGGTCTTAATCAGGCCTCACAGTCCTAAAGGGCCTGGCCACCTGTCTGAGACACAATAGCACCATAACATCAGCTAAGCATCTTCAACAGCTAACAAGATTTCATCATTCTGCTGAGAAAATACCACTGTGACCTTTAGGAGAGTGTTCCAAAAAATGTTATTTTATTATTTATAATTTGTGCACATAGTGGCACACTACAAAAACACCTCTGAAAAGTTTTATGAGCTGTCTCATTTTTAACGTTAACATCTCCTGCAAATGAGTCAAAGATTTTACACAGTTATGGATGCTATCATTCTTTCATTCATTCTATTTTTCTGCCTTTCAGCTAGTTTTAGTAGTTTTACAGACAGAAAAACCTTTTAAAATCTCACATTAAGAATTTTGAGCAATAAGTCTCCTCTTGGTACATCAGTAAACTGGTTCTATTTGGTTCCTAAGTGTAAACACAACTCGACTGTGAATTTTCTGTAAAACTTTTCTGTGTGTTTGGGGATCAAAACCATCTTCACTGAACAGTGAAGACTTCAACACACAGTTAACAGCTACCAATATGGGTTTACCAGTGGAATGGTTATATAGTTTATTCAATGAAGAATTTCTTTCAGATGCTGAAATTCTGTGAGGTGTTACTTTCAACAGATGGCTGTCCCATTTGCATCATGCAATCCGATTATACAATACAATATGATAATTAGACAGTAATAGCTTAGAAATAATAATAATTGTATAGCTTAAACCCATAGTAATATAAATAGTAATAGCTTCAAGCACTGTCCACACTTTTCCTGAGGCATAGATCATTAACGTGGCTAATGTGAGATTTAAGTGGTTAGATTTTTCCTGACATTAAAATCTTCAAAATTTTTAAGGTGTATTGCAGCACACAGATTACATCCCATTTAATTCCCTTTCAGCTTTTGTGTACATAATGACTAATACTTAGTCCACAGCTGGATGCAGCTCGAACTATTGCGATGAACTACTGCTTTGTCCTTGGAAGCAGCCAAAAAGATAAAAAATTGCCTATGTTTGTGTTGCCTTTCAAGGAAAAGACTAAATGATTTACACAAAGATGAACCAACACTATAGTGGCTGAACTTTTGACAGTACATACAAAAGTGGTACAAACCCTGAATAATAATAATAATAATAATAACAATATTATTATTATTATTATTATTATTATTATTATTATTATTATTATTATTATTATCTTATCCTATAAAAGAATTCTGACTCAGATATTAGACATAACAGTCCACCAGACAGGTTTAGCTGCTGATTAAATATGAATTCTGAACCTAAATTCGGATAAATATTGCTCACACTGTAACACATGGAGCTTCATCAGGCCTTTAAATGACTGCTCAATTCAGACTAGCAGAACTGATATCACATCTACAGCCTGCTATGAGCGCTGGTTTGGACTGAATACAAATAAAGTAATATTTCAGTGCGTGCAGACAGTTTTTTCTCAGAATAAAAGGATTATGTCTCACTGTTTGCTGTTTGTTTAACGCCTGGGTGAAGCCCGTTTCCTCCACCGTTCAGTAAACAAAAAGCGGTACAAGACGTGTTTTAGGACAAAGTGCATGTTAAGTTTTCAGCGTCAGTGTACTGAGAAAATACTCCACCGGCCTGCGCTCAGCATGTTTCACACCCAGCACACGCATGCACACTTACCTCCAGTGAGCTGAACAGACCGCTGAAATATTCCTGTGTTTGGAAACCAATAGTCGGCAGTTCACATAGCTCTGTCCAATGTGCGTGTCAGCCGTGTGCCCTGATGTTTAACACTAACCAGCATTCAGGCTCAGGCTGTCGCTCAGAGGAACCCCCTCCCACAGAGCCGAGATGGTATCTCCCATGAATGAACAGCAGTCACACGCAGAGGATACCAAGTCGGTCAGGGGAGACCTCTGAAAAGTAAAGTAGTGTTTAATTTAAGACCAAAACTCTATAATCGCTTGGATAGATAGATAGACACATAGATAGACCTCTCTCTCTCTCTCTCTCTCTCTCTCTCTCTCTCTCTCTCTCTCTCTATATATATATATATATATATATATATATATATATATATATATAGATAGATAGATAGATATAAGCAGCTAATTAAAAAATAACCCAAACATAACATTAAAAAATAAACGTGCAAGCCTGCAGTCTATCCAGCTGTTGATATAAAGTTGAGTTCAGGGCATTTTAAGTGATTCTCGCATGTACTCACTAAAATTAGGTCAAGAAAGATTTTTCCAAAGCATAAATAGTCCTGCTGAAGTGCAGTCTGTTAGAAAGATGTCTGAATTAGCCTGCTATTAGGACGGGATAAAATTTCTGAATTAGTGTGCTCAGTAATGCTGTCAGAGGACACCAGTGTAGTGTTTGTTGTCGCGCGCGTGGCCGCGCAAGTCGCGCTCACAGTAACATTGGTAGGTCACGTGACCATAGAAACGCGCCTCCAGGATACTAAAGCTCGAAAGCTTTTGCTCCCCAGGATATACTGTAACACAGGTTTTGCGAACACGGACATATCCACTCACCGTCCACTTTAATAGGAACACCTGAGCATCTGCACATTCATGCAGTTATCAGCATTGGTTATAGTTATTAGCATTGGTTACTGTTCACATCAAACATCAGAATGAGGAAAAAGTGTCATCTCTGGGACTTTAACTGTGGCATGGTTGTTCGTACCAGAAGAGCTTGTTTAAGTATTTCAGAAACTGCTGATCTGCTGGGATTTTCACACACAAACAAACAAAAAAAAAAAAACACAGAAACCCTCACAGAAATAGTAATGGTTTTAATTGTTATAATGGGAATTGTATTGGTTTTAATGGAAACTGTAATGGTCCCTGTGGGTCTCTACTGGTAATTTGTTGCCTTCTATTGGTGACATGTTGTGTGTAATGGATAGGATTAAGGACACATAATGGTAATGGTTTTAACAGTGAGCTGATGGTTTATAATGGAAACCATTAGAATTTCTGTGATTTCTTTTGACTTTTTCTTTTGAGTCTGTGCCCATGATATCCTCAGAGTCTTGTTCTTGGCTGACAGGAGTGGAACCTGATGTGGTCTTCTGCTGTTGTAGCCCATCAACCTTAATTTTTGATGTGTTGTGCATTCTGAGATGCTTTTCTGTTCACCACCTTCTCAGAGTGATTATGTGAGTTATTCTACACTTCCCATCAGCTCAAACCAGTCTGGTCATTCTCCTCTGATCTCTCTCATCAACAGGGTGTTTCAGCCTGCAGTTCCCCTGAACACAGGATGTGTTTTCGTTTTTTGCACCATTCTCAGTTGTGTGTGAAAATCTCAACAGATTAGCAGTTTCTGAAATACTCAAACCAGCCTCGCACCAACAACCATGCCATGGTTAAAGTCACAGAGATCACATTTTTTCCTCATGCTGATGTTTGATGTGACCATTACCTGAAGCTCTTGACCTGTATCTGTATGCTCTTATGTATTGTGCTTCTGCCACATGATTGGCTGACTGGATAACTGCATAAATAAACAGGTGTTCCTAATAAAGTGGATGGTGAGTGTATACTACGTGGGGTTATTTCTGTAAGTGCATTTATAGTTGGCGACACAGAATGTAATCTTTCCAGACGCGGACACTTGCAGTCCGCAAACATTACAGATGGATTCAAACAGGACTAATATCCCTGAGATACTCCTGTAATAATTACATTACCCCACCTCCCCATGTAAAAACAAATCTAATCTGATTACTACTTAGCCCACTTCTGTTTCGTTGTCCAGCCATTGAACTTATAAGCATGCAGCTCAGCACAGCAGTTAACCTCACACCCAAAATGCACTAAAACCACAGAAACACTTTTTACATGCCTCAAAACCAACTCTTTCTACCAGAACACTAGAAAGGTTCTGTCTCAACAAGAACACTTTTTCATTCACAACACAATGACCTGAAAAACACTAAAACACTAATATCAGGTAACATCACCAGATTTATCATTTTGTCTTTTTAATACATAAACCAACATTCCATTGCAAAACAGGAACATTATTTCTTTATTGTATAGAATGTACTACCATATACATTACTACTGCAAATACTGTACCTCAGTTTCCTGTGATTTTTGTCATTTTTGCAAAATGTAAGTAAATCCAAAGTATACATAGACACACATATACGTACGAAATATCACTTATCACCAAATGATAAAAATTCTTTTCATGCACAGCACAATAAAAAAAATCATGCACTGAATTGATTGATTCAGACAAGTACATCATACACATAAACAGAACACTCAGAAGTCATAGCTCACTGGTTATGGCACTGGCCTATTGATCAGGAAGTCATAAGTTTGTATCCCATCATTGTCAAGCTGTCCCTTACCCATCCTCAGTTTTATCCTGTTGCTTTGGATAGTCGCACAAGCTAAATGATGTAAACGTATGACATTATAAACAATTCTGTCTTTCAGATTACTTACTTTTGCATGTAATTATGTTGATGTAATATTTTATTCATGTGGAATTATACTCAACTGAAGCAAGTAAATTCAGCAGCTTAGGTCCAGGTTTGTTCATTCAGGGTCTCTGTGGATCTGAAGAATATCCTGGGCACATCGCAGGAACACACACACACACACACACACACACACACACACACACACACACACACACACACACAAACACACTCATACCTAGGGCGATTTATCTTAGCCAGTCCACCTACTGGTTTGTACAGTAGGAGGTGGGAGAAAACCAGAAAACCAGGAGGAAACCCAAATGGACATGGGAAGAACGTGTGTAGAAACTCCACAGTGATGGTAATCTGAGCTCAGGATCAAACTGGGGACCCTGGGGCTGTGGGGAGACAACACTACCCACTGCGTGACCATGGTTTGGTTTGTTTGGTTTGTCATTATATTGATTAGTTTTGAAAACAGTATGTAAACCTGTGAAAAATGAGTTGTAGATACACAGAGTTTTGTTGGAGGTTGAGTTTGACTGAGAAGAGAATTCCTGAATTTTAAAAGCTGAGGTTATTCAATGCTTTTGTGCCAAGGCAATGAAAAGTGAGTTCACAAGCGAACTCTAAGAATGCTTTAGCTCCATCTGCTGTCGAAACGATGGAGTGACTTTAAATAATCTGGGACAATTTTTGTAAATGTTTTCTGTCATCAAGCAAATCTTTTAGGACAGCACACTGAGGCTTTGTGAAACCCCCAGGACCTTGCCTCATCTCTTTTAATTCGCAAAAATTAATAGGCTATACTTACGTTGTACCACTGTATTCTGCAATAAAGTTACAACAGTTAAAATCCATTTATTCACCTTCAGTAATTGCTTTATCTTGTTCAGTTTCACCGTGGAGCTGGAGCCTATCCCGGGAGCACTGGGTGCAAGGCATGAGTAGGTACACTCTGGATGGATTACCAGTCCATTGCAAGGCACTATGCACGCACACACACACACACACACACACACACACACACACACACACACACACACGCACACATTCATTCACCCGTATATGGAGAGAAAATTTGAACCCAAGAGCTGTGAGGCATCAATAATTAAGAATGAATCAATATTTAAATTAAATATTGTCACAAAGCTCTTGTATAATCACATACAAGACTAAGTTGTAATTCTTCATGACCAGTCTGCTATGTTTGATACAGTGAAACACCAGAGTTCCACTCTCGCTGACTTAGGCACTGTAAGAGATGCTCTGATTTGGGTTTTTCATCAAATCTACCAGATCAGTTCTCCCATATAGTCTGGAGAGGTTCAGTACCATTACCTCACAGCCTCACTATGGGGTCAGGTTTTTTTTTTTTGCATTGTAGTTTCCCTTCTACACTAAATTACTGTTCTCAGTGGTTAGATTGTATAGAGCTTCCTAATACTGGAGCCATCCTTAACCATCAACAAGCTCACAGTCCATCCAGCACACATAGCTAAGAACCTTGGTGTGATTCTAGATATTGACCTCATTAAAACAACCATCAGATCCTTCAGATTTCATGTTCACAAATTTGATATAACAACCTTTCCTGACTAGAGAAACTGCCCAGATGTTCCTGTTCATTTCCAGTGTCCTGGCTCCACAGTGGTGAAAAAAGCCTCCCCTTCATTCATTCTGCAAACATCTAAAGACCTACGCATTCACAAAATATCCAATCTACCCATTATCCTTTTCATTTTCTTAATCCTTTCCCTGGACATAGTCTTTGGATTGTATTATTTGTCTTGCATCTTTGTCTTATTCCATGTATTTTTTTGTATATGCACTTATGTAGACTCTGACTTAGTTTTTTTATATTATCTATTTTAGATGCCCAGCCCCATAGTGACACCACATCCACAAAGTCATGTTACATGTATTTTGATTACATGATGTCATATTACTATTACATATTACTAACGCTTAGTAATAGCAACAATGACTAGCTCTTATTAGAATAATAAAAACACAAAAAATGTAGGTGCACCATATCTGGTGTCCCACATTACCTGAGTTCTCCTTTATCACACTTCACCTTTCTGCACCAGGCTATGGAAAACAACAACTAACCAAAACTTGAAGATCTGTAAACCTTAAATTGCTCTGTCACTGACAGAACTACAGAACACAACACTAATAAAGAAGGAGTGCATATGAATATAGCTTCAGTTATATAGCTAATATAATGGAGTAGGAATTCTAATGTACTTGCAAGGTATTGTAACTATACGATATCAACTAATTAATAATTATAAATATAAGTTGTACTCTTATGCTTAAAAAATTATGTTTGGTGAAATGTTTAAAAATTGTAAGCTGATAGGATGTTTTAATTATTTTTTAGAACTTATAAGTTGATAAATAGAATGTACTGTGAGCCATTAGGCATTCCATTATGGAAACTCATCTGAATTTGGCTGTTAGAAACACATTTACAACTCAGCTCTGATGAGAGCGTATCTCTAGCATGATGGACCAGAACTTACAGCTGGGTGAAGGTCATAGGCACCATAGGCAGTCATAGGCATCTATGGGGCACTGGGTCATTGACCCCCCTCCCCCCCAACCCCAAAAGCAAAGCATGCAAGAGAGATACACACCATAGTGAAACTCTTTTAATGGGATTTTATTCGTTTTCACTTTTGGGGTAACCACACTTTAAAATACTTTAATGTTACGCCTGGATGAAATATGTGGAAAAAAGAAACATATTTTAGTTCAGGAAAACTTGCCATTTTCAGAACTATATAAACTAGAAAATGTCAAATTTGACCATGTGAAGACTCTTTCTAGGTCACCACCCATTTTAAATCTCCATGCCATCTTGACTCGACAGCCATGGAATTTTAATTTGAGAGTTTACATTAAACATTTACTTGAGAGTTTAATGTCTTGTTTTTGTACTTCTCACATGATTAGCAGCACCTGAGCTCTTAACATGAACAGTATGTATTGATAGTGGTAGGCTGTTGAATAAGGCCAGATAATCATGTAATAAGAAATACTGTACTGCAATGGTGCCCATTGTAAAGGTAATAAAAACAGGATATGAAATATACTATAAAGCCAAAAGTTTGTGAACCATTGATCCTCACACTCATATGTGGGCCTTCCTCCATCTGATGCTGAAAACCTGAAAGCACACAATTGTATAGAATGTCTTTGTATTCTGTAGAATTGTACAACGGTAACACTTCCATTATCTCCCCAATAATTCTTGTAGTCAGCTAAAAATGTTTTTCTAAATGAGTGGTTGTTGACTTATTCACTTAATGATCCACTGAAATGTAAACTGCCAATTTTTATCCAATTTATTGTAGGATATCAATTTTCTCTCTCTCTCTCTCTCTCTCTCTCTCTCTCTCACACACACACACACACACACATAATCTAAAGTATTTGCAAATTCTAATAAATTCTAATAAAATAATTATAATAATATTATAATAATAATAATAATAATTCTAATAAAATTCTACTGACATAAAAAAATGACCCTGGTGCTTATGCTGAAGACCTTTCTAAAACTCTTAGCACTGCTTGACACTATAGTACACAGTTGTAGTAGAGCAATGATTTATAATTGCACTGTCAGGTGTCACCCCGATGAGGATGGGTTCTCTTTCGAGTCTGGTTACTCTGAAGGTTTCTTCCTCATGTCTTCTCAGGGACCTTTCCTTGCCACTGATGCATCTGGCTTGCTCATTAGGGATAAACCCAAATCTATATCTATATCCAGATATCTGTAAAGCTGCTTTGTGACAATGCCCATTGTTAAAAGTGCTAAGTAAATAAAATTGAATTGAATTGAATATGCCAGTTTCTCCAAAATCAGACAAAGGGAGTTCAACTTATTGTATTAGAAAATAAAAGTCACATGTAATAATTTTAAATGGCGTGTTTTAGTATTCTTGTAGTAGCAGTTTGATCACAGCATCATTCATTCATTGTTACATCCACCATGGACAATTCCCCCCAGCTCAACAATTCCCTGAGCTCCTGCTCGGCTGGGAAGTGGCTCCCCCTCTGGAGTCACTATCTGTGTAGAATATCATGCTAGTGTTTTCACTGTGTCCAAATGGGAGTCCCTACAAACAGTGCTTTAATTCTAATGAAATTCCTGGGTAGCCCCACAGGGTGGCATAGTCGAATTATTGAATGTTGATGGTCACGTGAAAATGGGCTATTTGAAAAAAAAAACTTTGAAAAAAACTGCTCTGCCACCAGTAGGGACATTGCTCTTCCGAGCGGTCCAGGCCCTCCTAAGTTTTTGGGCAGCTAGTTGTTCACCCAATCAGACTATGATACATAGATACAAAATCAGCTTAATTAACTCACACTTTTTTCAAATAGCTCAGTTTCAAGTGACCAACATTTAATAATTAGACAATGCCTCCATGTGAAAGCACTAGCATGAAATTCTACACAGATAGTAAATTTATTGTCCTTGATTGTGATGAAACCCCTGAGCCTTAAGTCACTATTACTGCACCACTGCGTCATCCTTACTTATAATTATTATACTTATGAAAATTGAAACAAGGAAGCTTTACAACAACATTGTAATTCAGTGATTGCTTAAAGATAACATAACAGTAGAAAAAGTTAAGTTAAAAAACAAGACAAAACATAGACAAAAACAAACAAAAAACCCAAATGATAGGGACATTCATAGTCTAGAACAAGGTGTATTAAGCATGTTGCTGTCAAATATTACAAAAGGGTGACCCTGAAAAATATTACTTATTCCTGACCCTGGACCTAACACTTTGTGGTATCCAGCATTTATATAAGTCTAGATACCAAATACAATTCTGTGTGGAGCTAGTAATGGCTCTGATAGTGCATATATGAATAAACCACGGCCTGAAAATTGCATTGCCTCCCTTCAGTTTAGAATTAGTATACTGACACAAGTAGCATGTAACTGTCACTCTCTGTGGTTGCCTTCACAACAAAACGCTCATTTCTCATACCCTCCTCCCCTACCAGTTCTCCTTATTCTGCAATCTGTCATCCTGACGGCTTCTTGTTCCCCCACTAAGTGCCCCGTGGGCAAATCACACGCTCATTGATGACAAGAGCATTTCAGGTTGTCATGCACTAATGCAGAAGTTCCCAAGGACCTGCTAGTGGATCCATCTTCATCTGCATTGACTTCATCGGCTGCTGGGAGATTACCAGTGGCCCCTCCCCTTCTTTGAAAAGCTCTGTCAACAATTTTCCCAAATGCCCCTCATTAGCTGGCCGTGCTGCCACTCAGGGGCTGGTTTGGGCTTTTAATCCAGGTGAGTTATTGTCACTGCGGCATTCGCAGGACGCAGCCCCTAATGAGAAAACAAGAGCTGGAGCCGGGCCAGCAGAGCAGGATGCAAGCGGTGATTCATTGGGCCAGACTATGCCAGCTTCCCCTGCCACAATGGGAGATAATAAGGCCATTTATATGGGTGTCAGTGGATGGGAAACAAGCACATCTGGGCTTTGAAGGGCAACCCAGACACTGAAGTATTGAAGGGGTTTGTTTTAGGGAGATACATTTTTGGGATATTTTCAGAAAATCACCCTAGTGTGTATGAGTAATATATTTATATATAAGGTTTTCAACTGTACCTTAAAAACCAAAAAGCAGATTCATAACTGAGCATATTCTAATTTTACATACAGTGAGGTGCAAAAGTCATAGACCACTAATGCAAATGCTTCAATTTTGCATTCTTTTCTAATTTAATACAACAATTTTCTTTACAAATTATGTTATTGACAGCAACTTGAGTGAAAAGTAGAATCTTTGAAATATTTACATGAATTTCAGAGTTTCTTAGTATTTAGTATGTCCCCTTTCTGCTTTAATGTGCATTCAAGCTGGCATGGACTCCACAAGTTTGTGCAAAATCTTATCCATTTTAGATCACATCCATTGGAGACAATATGAGACGAATGCTTTTCTGATTACCACAGTTGCAAAGACTGGTTATTTGAGTCACCGTAGCATTCCTGTCAGCTTAAAGCAGTCAACAAAGTGTTTCTTCCCACAGAACTGGATGTTTTTTCACCATTCTTTGAAAACTCTAGAGACTGTTGTGTGTGCAAATTCCAGGAGTTTCTGAAATACTCAGCCCACATGCACTAACAACCACGACACGGTCAAAGTCACTGTGACAAAAAATGTTGAGAGTTTCATTTTCTTTTCATTTCATTTCTTTTCTTTATGTCATGTGGATAATATTATGTCGATCATAAAACCACATAGCTCGAGAACACAGGAGCATGCCATCCATATGCCAAGTTAAAACAGTCCCTTTAAACGTCTGCCTATGGCACAAGTATTTCTAATTTACACATAGTTATTAGCAAAGTCATTTGGATGAAAATCATTGCAATTTTGTACGCTGTAAAGCATGCCATTAGTTTTACACACTGATGTAACTGGAGAGGCACCATGGAAAGTGTGGAGCCTTAACAAAGTCATTAAATCCATTAACAAAAGAGCCTCATTTGAGAAGCAATAAAATTTTTAAATAATTTTATTACTAAAAGAGTATTTAACATGTACCTGATTAAATGCCAAAGGCAGGTTATCTAAGTTTAACCTTCATAGGGGTAAATGATGTATCACAGTGTGCCCCTGGCATTATGGGATAGAAATGTCATCATTGATGACCCTGCACACCTGATGTGGTGGGTGGCCTTTTCTGGATAGCAGATAGAAAATATGGTGATTCAATTAATATCTGTCTTTATGCATGAATGAAAGCGTGGCTCGTGGCACACTTTAGGAGCACTTCAGTAGGCAGCTAGGATAAAAAATTAAAATATTTGGATACTTGCTTTCTTATGGAAATGGATTATATAACTGGTTTGATCTGGATGAGAAAGGTAAAGACATAACTTAAGTCTTTATTGATTCAGATATTATGCTGTAATGTACATAGGAGCAAAGCAAATAAAGAAACAAATAATTAGCGGAGGTATGCCAAGCGAGAGGAAACAATTAGAAGTGACAAGAGACATGGCAAAGCAAATTTCACAGTTATTGTTCTGATTGCTTTTAACCGTAATTGATTTTAATTTAAAATTTCAAAGATTATGTAATTTATTACAGTAGAAAATTATACCAAAAGAAAGAAAGTCAGTTTAAGCAATTCTTTACCAAAACTCATTGTCACTGAGAAATGTTTCGTGTTTTGTACTTACAGTGTCCCTCAAGATTAACTGAAAGGTGTCCAGATCTTATTTGCATAAAGAACAGATTTAAATGCTTAAAAATGAAAAACATGGCCGTGTATGAAATATGGCTCATTGCTTGTTGATCATCAGTGTAAGTATTGTGTTAATCATCTGATATATCATTTGAGTGCAGTGACTCCTGTGTCTGTAATGAGTGGTACATATTAGGTTGTAAATATTAATAGGCTGCAGCAACTGCAAGCAAGAGAAGCCAAAGTAATGAACAATACAATTCCCTGGCTTTAATTAAGAAAAATTCCCCTAGAAGAACAATTTTCTACCACAGCATGGCTCTTTAAATCCATATCGCCTACTTTTGCTAGTAAATGGTGAGTTTTTACTGTCATTCCTGAGCCCACCTCTCAGGAGCATTATATTTTGCTGTTAAATTTCATCTTAAATTTAGAATAATTTTAAAGAGCATTATAGCAAATTCAATGTTTGTCCAGCTATCATACAGCAAGCTACACTTTTGCCTCATTACCTACGATTTATTTATGTGGAAGTATATTTTTAATAATATTCCATAGAATATTAATATGTAGCTTTATTGTGACTTACATTTATTATTATTATTATTATTATTATTATTACAGTTGCTATTACAATTGTATTATATTATGTATTATATCACAATATATACAGATATTAATAATTTTCTTATACAGTCATGCCACTAAATTTAGAGACTAGTAGCAGTACTATTATAACCTTTGTAACTTTACTTTGAAAATGTTGATGTTTGAAAAGGTCTTCATCATAGTGCCCTATATGTGTCCTCATAGTGTCCTTCATCATAGTGTATATGAGATAACATGTAAAAGTTCAGTGTTTCTGTGTTTCTCTATCATAACAGTCATCTGAAACAACTGAAAATGATCACTTGTAACACGGCACAGTACAGGTTTATTAGTGACCATGAGCATGGTGTTTACAGGCTCGGGCTCTGTCTACATTTGTTCCTACCTGTATGCATTTGTTGGCTCTATAAGTAATACAGTAAACAGGATCTATAGTAAACATATATAGTAATACAGTAACCAGTATGAAATGAAACGATAGTCTGAAGCAATGAGCTCCAGTAGCTAAATAGATCTGGTTAAATTGCGATTTGACTTCACACTGCTGGAGGGCATCTCACAGGTGCCATTGAGCTCTTTACTCGATACAGTTGTATTAATTCAGCTTTCTTGTTTTCATTTGATCTCAATTTAAGTCTCATGGCTCAAAGTTCCCTGGGCACACACTGCCTCAGAGCGCTGTCATATCAAAACGAATAACAATTGGTTGCTTGACCTGGTTATAACAAGGTTAATTATATTTTTCAGTCTCTCTGTTTCAATTTTGTAGTGGCTCTATCACCTTTCGCTGAGTGATAAGCACAGCCCTAATATTTTCAGATGGACAAGCACAGAATAATAGCTTGCTTGCAGTGATGTGGGATTTGTCATATCAGTGGGTTCTGATGGGATTAGATTTTATTCTTTTGATAAGCACATTCTGTATTACTTTAGATTTCACTATATCAGTGTGATTACAGATAAGTGCTGTAACTAATTAGGATTTCTGCAACAAAGTAACAGTATGTTTGCTCACTGTACTGAGGAGCAAGTGTTATTCAGGTCTTGTGAGTGTGTAATTAAGGCCTAGCCTGGCACTGTGTGATTGCCTTTAATTGCCCCTTTAAATGCAATACAGTGTAATTAAGCATAGAACATGTGAAGTGGAGGGTGAAGTTGACAAACGGATCGCAAATGATCTGTGCAAGAGTGGATTTGGTCAGTGTCTTCTAATAAGATGTCACACACTTGTTCTGTGCTCATTCTGTACATACAGTATGTGCTTAAGTGTCTGCTAATTTCAGCCTAACCATACTCTGGAGGTATTTGTACCTCTGTATTTTCCTTTTTTTCACCTTGCCCTGCAGCTAACTCAGGCACACACACTTGTTCACCTTCACTTCCTCTCCTCGGTCACTTCCCACAAGAGTGAGCCGTAGCCATGTGCATGCATCGGTGCGTGGCCTCGCCTGGCCTTATTATAAATGGAAAGAGGTGATATTTTACACCCCTACGCAGAAGTATAACTAGATAGACAAGTGAGCCAAGCTAATCCCTGGGATGAAATTAGCAGGCAGAGTCAGGGGCCTGCTGGAAATGATGAACGAGGCTGACCGAGCTTCAGAGGCCCACATCCGCTGGGATAATTACGCCAAGCTCCCGGGCTGGAATGTGTCGGTGCCACTTTTTGATGGCTCTATTTCAATGGTGGTCTCTATTTCACTCTATTTCTCCTATACATAGTAAAAGCTATTAAAATTGAAATTGTTCTAGGATTGTGTTCGGAGAGGGAGCTATTGACCCTATCACGTAGTGTTTAATAAGGTGTGCTAGAAATCCTTCCGGGTGCTGGAGAGCGGGGGCATACTGGCATCACTTGTTCTCTCTCTCTCTCTCTCTCTCTCTCTCTCTCTCTCTCTCTCTCTCTCTCTCTCTTTGTCATGTAATTACGATTTTAACAGAAACTTGCACTCAGCCAACAATTACCAATTCTCATAGTACTATTATAGCTCCTACAATGCATGGATTAATTAAAAAACAAACAAACAAAATA
>CM074954.1:21182644-21195387 GCA_037577455.1 Pangasius macronema
ATAATAATAATAATAATAATAATAATAATAATAATAGTAATAATAATAATAATAATAATAATAATAATAATAATAATTATTATTATTATTATTATTGTTATTATTATTATTATTATTATTATATACATTCTACAGATTTGAGATAGTTTCTTTTCATGCTATAATTTATTATTTTAAATAACAGTTTCTAAAGAATAATCTCACCGTGTAAAACTTTTCCCTTCAGCAGCAGCCTAGTTAAAATGTGTCTTTGTGTCCTTTAAAAGTGCAAATCTCGGGCTTTCCACTTTTCTTGAATTTCACAGGTACATCACAGCCTGGCTCTTACTATATTCCACAGTTGGTTATTGATGTTGAAGCTACATACAGACGTTATAAGCTCTCATATAGATTAGAGCATGAGGACAAGGAGCAGTGAGCCTCCACCTCAGCTCAAGACACACAGCAACTTTGTCCTTTTGTGTTCCTGCAAACTAGCAAACTGATTTATCTTTCAGCAATAAGACTTTGCTGAATCCTTAAGCATTATTAATGGAAATCAATTGTTATAAAACTGAAATATTTTTGCCATGTTTAACATGACCAGAAGGTGGCTCCCTCTACAATGAAATGGTGAAGAAATCTTTTCTTTCTTCTCTCGACAGTCCTAACATAAGAAATGTGTTGTTTTTGTGTTCTGTAATAATTTATAGGGGCTACTGACTTGCTACTTATTTGTCCTTGGGAAAAAATCATTAGGTAAACACAAAAAATATGCAAGGTTCCAGTTTTCCCAGCACATCTCACAAACAAACCTCGTCCTTCAGGGTTTGCCAGAACAACTTTACAACACCACTGCTTCAGGATTTTAGTAAACATCACAGTATATATAGAAGATTTAAAAATGACATAATATGCATCCCTTCTTTGCTTGCATTTTCTTACATAAAATGCAACAGGCATAGGAATATTTGTAGCAATGCCTTCTTCTTCTTCCTCTTCTTCTTCTTCTTCTTCTTCTTCTTCTTCTTCTTCTTCTTCTTCTTCTTCTTCTTCTTCTTCTTCCAAATTCAAGTTATTTAAAACTTATGTGGAGAAATCTTGACTTGCTCTTGATCTAAAAAAACAAAACAAACAAAAACAACTATGTTCACATTATCTGCTGGATGTATTGTATCCTCTGTACTAAGGCCCCTTGGCATAAATAGCAAACAAATCTTGTATGGTATCTGTATTTGTACTGAAGGGATTGTGACAGTTTCTTTCCACATCTTTGCACATTTATATAAATGAATGTCTTGTAACTGGCTTAAAATGTTCAGCTTGTGCATCTCCTGTGCTTGTTCGCCTTATAGATAGACTGCTCACAAACAGCCTTTACGAAACAAAGTTAGAGATGCTTTTTTTGGTTGTGGATAGAGGACCATGAACTGCTTTATAACGGTAAAAAATGATGAAACATAAGATGAGAATGGAAAGCAAAGGACAAAGATGTAAATGCAGAGAAAAAGGAGAGGAACACAAAAAGCTTGTTCAACATTTTTGCCTTTATTTTAAATATAATGTGGAGTGCTTGGCAAACTTGAAATAATTTGTTGAACTGAATCTCATTTTATGAATGAATGAATGAATGAATAAATGAACGAATATGTTTTTTTTTAGGAAACAGCATGTGATTGTGACTTTGCAGTGTACAAACTCACTAGACTTTGCTGCATGTGTAAGCTGTATGCACATCTGCTTATGAGCTGAAATAAGACCGTGCTTGTGGCTCCAGCCACACTTAACAGTTATGCAAATCCAATTTAAATCCCCCCTATACATCCTCATAGGTGTCTTTTGTCCTTTAATCAAATTCTGTTTATAGTTGAGGTAATTATTCCCAATTTAGCCACTTGAAGGCGAATGAAAGTGGCCCACCAGGAGCCTCCTGGAAGGAAAGGGAGAAGGGAAAACCTGAAAACACATAGCTTGCAAAACTGTAACCTTTAGAAGAGCAATTCCACTTTATCTGTGCTCAGTTTACCTGTTCCAATAATTTAATTTGCCAGCTTTTAAAAATGACAAATTACCACGCCTTTCTACCCGTAATGCTTTTAACAGATCTCAATAAACAGCATTAATCTGCCAGTGCTCTCGGCCCAAACCTGCAAGCTGGACGCCCCTCATTTGCCTTATTAGTGCGGGGGACTCGAGCCCTATCCAGGTGGATAATATCACTGCTTTACAGCCTTAATTATACCATAATCAGTTCAGCAGTTGGCCTCTTCAGTAGAAGCCAGGAGCGATCTCTCTCCTTTGGCCCCCCCTATATTTCTCTCACTCTCCCTCCCATCCTTCAGGCTCCCTCACTAGCAGCACATATTCTCCATGTCACAGCCGAAGCATGTGAAGGGCAGACTAACTTTGTAGGACAAGACAAAGCTTAAACATATGGCCAGAATCCCCCAGGTGCAGTCTTCAAGAAGGGCTGGTGTGCAGGCTACTCTCTACTGCTACACTTTCGCAGACTCCACACCTCTCCTTTTCACTCTCATTTCCCAATTACCATATTTCTATTTGCTTTTTCCCATCCACCCACCAGACTGGGACCTAACTTTTTTAAGGGCTACGTAATGGCTGTTTAGCATGATCCAGGGTAGTCATTTGCTAAAATATGAAATCTGAAATACTGTGATTTCAGCTGTGATCTGCTACTGCAGGCTCCCAAAATAGACTCTCTGAAAATGAGGCACTGCTTAAACAAGGCAGTGATTCATTTGGGTGTTTACATGTTTGTTTCCTGTTTATTTCCCTAAATGCCATGGCAAACGGTTTGAGCTCTGGAATAAATATCTCCTATTTAACTTCATTATTATAAATCAAATGAACGCTTCATGTGGCGTTAATGAAGACAAAGTGAAATATGGATGTTTTTCTCATTGCATTCTAGCCCAATTAAGAGGCCCATTTAATGCTAATTATCCACTAAACTTCAATTTGTATCCCGTTATTTGCTCTTTTTTAATTTCTCTGCACTCAAATGTCAGTTCCTGCTGCAAATTTAATCAATTAACATCTGTTTTGTCAACAGACATGTGTTCACAAAACCTCAGTTAAAAATATTAAGATAGTTAAGGCCAGAGTATATAGAATTTTAGAAATGTATAAATGTGAAAAGTGTGAAATATCTACATTCAGTGGCACATTTCTGGACTTGAACCTTAATAAAGTGCAATCCTTTTATGTTCAGTCTCATTCTTGCTGTGCTTTGTGTCCTAGTGTTGGAATTTTATAAAGACAGTTACAACTGCTTGTGCAAGGTTTATAGACAATATTGACAGACAAATTTTTAAAAATCCAGAGCCAGTGAATAATATTTTCTCTTTAAATGACATCTGTAATTCTGCCTGTCAGTTGCCTGTCACCTGGGAATCTTGCTCAATTGGCTAAACCTGCTTTAGACACGGTCGTGACAGACAGCATACAGGCAACCTAGCTCAATTTCAACATGGGACATAGTTACAATGTAAATGTCAGGATTAAAATGAGCACAGTAATGTGTGTTTATTGAAGAGGTTGATGTAGCAGTGTGGTTATAGTTTACAGCAGCAGATGAACACTTCTTGTTGTATTACTGCATAACTAGACTCGGCTCTCTCTATCTGTCTGTATGTCTAGCTATTTCAAGCATAACAGGAAAGGAAATTTTGACATTCAAGGATGTCCAGACATTATTCATCTCCTGAATTGAAATGATGAAAAATCACATTTGACAGCGGCTGCTCTGAGTGTGAGAGATTAAAGTACAAAATAAAAAAACAAACTCTCATATTTCATTTCCTTTATAATTTACAACTGAAAGGCTGGAAACATTCAGAAAGCTTTGCAGAGGAAGAGAGCAGTGGGACAGATGTTATTTCATTCTTCCTACTCTCTCTCTCTCCCTCTGTTTCTTCTCCATCATGTCTCCTCCAGGTTGTCTGCACCGGCTAGGTGTGATTGATAGACTGAGGCTGCTGTGTGTTGGGTGGTTTGTGGTGTCGTGGGTGTCAGGGGAGGTCACTCTGTGTGTGTGTGTGTGTGTGCGTGTGTGTGTGTGTGTGTGTGTGTGTGTGTGTGTGTACTTTGGGATTCCTAAACTGTGGGTCCTACACAGTGTCTGTAGTCCTCACTTCTTTCTCAGCACATGAGCTGTATGAGGCATCTCCACTGTAGCCTGTACTCACTATGGGAAAGTTTTTGATTTAATTACATTCAGTGATGTTGATGTACACAACTGAATGTTTGTATAAACTGGGTGAACCAACAGAATGCTTCTTCTTCTTCTTCTTAAAAATGATTCATAAATATGTGTTCTAATATGTGTTCACAATTAATGTGTTCATGTTTTGTATATGACTTACTAATAAAAGCCCAAACTGAAAAAAAAAATTAAATGGTTTGCAAATTTCAAATTTCTGTCGAAATCAGAATCAGAATCAGAATCAGGAACACTTTATTGCCTATGAATTGTGCTCACAGGAATTGATTTTGGTTTGGTTCCAGCATGCAACATTAAACAGTGCAACAAACAAACAGTGCTTTGGGATCAGACAGTGCAGTAGACCCAAATTATACACTGGACAGACAAAGACAACAGAAACTGCAACAGTATTCATGATTACACAGAGACAGGACATGAGGCAATGAGACATGAGACAAAGGTGGCAGTTTGTGCAAACTGCAATAGAAAAAATGTTGAGGCGGTTCAGTAAGAGTTGCTATGGACTGGGGGAGTTGAGTAACTGGATAGCATCCGGCGGTGTGTAGTTCAGAAGGGGATGGACCTGTAGTGCCTCTGCGAGCTTGACAAAGAGGTGGTTGCTTGGATGTTTGGTGTCAGCAGCAGTTTTCACTGCCCTCCTCTTTGCCCTGATGGAGTATAGGGCCTTGATTTTGGTGAGATCACAGCTTCTCCACTACTCGCTGCAGTTTGGTCTTGCAAATGGAAGAGTCAGAGCAGAACCAGACTGTTATGGAGGTAGTGAGCACAATTTCTATAAAATAAACTGAACTGGACTGTTGTGTAAGAGTTTAGACTGTTGTGTATACAAGGTAAGGTCATATAATAAGCTTGGCTAATGACCAGTTATGTCTGAGATTAGAGGATGATGTAGTACCTGGAAACTTTTCACACACTGGTGTGCTCAGCCAGCTAGCTAACTTATTTAATGTTAGTTATTTTGGGATATTTGTTTACTGTTCAAGAAATCACTGCAAATGCAAATTAGATGCCGAAATCCCACTTATACTGTGATAAATACAAGATAGTTATTAGTAGAAGTCAGCAGTTAGTAGAAGTTAGTTTTAGACAATTTGCGATGACATGAGTACATGGGTTTAAATTGTTCACTGGTACTTTAACAAACAAATGAAACAAACCAACAACAGTCTGGAAAGTTTCTTTTAAAAAAAGCTTGTCTTCCTGAGCTCCCCAGAAAGAGAGAGAGAGAGAGAGAGAGAGAGAGCAGCACAGCTGTGATATTATTTGATGTCTTACTTTTACAATCTTAGACAATCGTGAAGGAAATACTTTAAACACAATAAACTTCTGATCACATTGTTTAGATGTTCTTAAAAGGCCATGAGACTTTAGCTTGTATTAAAGCCAAGAGAGACAGAAAAAGTGTGTGGAGGGAAACAACTGGGAGAGTACAAAGAGGGGGGAGACGTCCTACAAAAGAGGTATGGGGGGAACTTTACTGGGATTTGTGCAGAGTGCAGAATTTGCCGAAGCGAGTGTGCCGGCAAGCTGGGCTCTGGGGGCCCTGGTGTGGGTCCGGAGGGGACGGGTGTCAGCCAGGTGTGTGTGTCAGTGAGTAATGGCACTATCAACTCGCCGTCGTCATCCATCATGCGGCCCGGGAATCACAAGTGCAGCAACATATCATTACACAAGGTTATCACTGGCCCATTACTGGCCCTGATCAATCTACACATCCGCTGGGTCCTCCTCTGTGATCTTCCTTTTCTTTTTCTCCGTTTTTCCTGTGAAAGAAAAAAGTGTTTTTATAAGCACCAGCCCCCCATGTCTCGACTGGACATGCTTCCTCAGCTTTAGCCACAGATTGCTGTTTTGACAATACTACTAATAACGCTTTATTTATGTGGCACTTTTAAATAACTCAAAGATTGAACTGAAGGGCACAGAGTTGTGAACAACAAGCAAAGCTGAGCTCCTATAATATAATTTGATGGAAATGTAAATAAGTACTAAGTACTAAGTCTTAATGGTGATGATAATGTGTAGTGGCGTTTCACACTACTTGAATTTTTATTCAAATTTGTAAAATTGTATAAAATGTGTTCATTATGCTAAATTAAAGGCTGTACAGAGTCATGTATATTTGTCAGAAAAGAATTAGAAAACATTTAGATATTGTTTTGGTGCTAAAACTGACAAACTAGGAAACCAGGACTTCTGTATTAGAGACCTCGAATCCAGCAGACAATGCATCCAGCCAACGTTAATACCAGTCTTGTGACAGTTGACTCACATCGCAATATACATGCTTACTGATTAGCAATGCTTTAGCCGTAGTGCTAAACTAGGCTTTGTCCAAGTGTTTGTCCTTTGTATTTGTAAATACACAGAAAATGGGATTTATTTGAATGTGTGAAACTGAGTCTTGAAGAGAAGTGTGACACAGAGTTGTGCTTTGTTAGGAGCCTGACTCGAGGCCTCTCCATATGTAGCTGACTGGCTTTTATAACAAACCATGAGAAGTCATTATCTAAAGGGGGTATTATAATTAGTAAAACAATAAAAGTTTATTAATGAACATTAAAATGCAAAATAGTAAAAAGAGATCCTATCCATCAAAGGTGACTCCCTTTTTGAGTTTTAATTAGATATTGCAGTTAATGGCATGAGGAGGGAGTTTGGAGAAATTTAATTGCTATTGTTTAATGGGCCACCATCTTTTTAAAGTTAGAGACTACAAAATTGTAATTTATATAATAATGTCATTTTTATTTGAGTGGCAACTAATAAAAAAGTTGTACAGGCCCTCCACGTGAAAGCCGTGTTCAATCTTCTAGTTTCTCTCTTTTGCTTTAAATATTTCAGAGTGCACCTGAACACTGTCTTGAAGTCTCATCTTTTTTTTAATTTTTTTATTTTTTCAAATCAGATATTTGTCAAGAAAGTCAGAGAAAAGGAGAGATTAATCACCCACTTTCTCCAGCTGGCCAATAATCATAACACGATTAACTCTTTTTAGCTTTTTATAAAGCTCAGGCTAAAGTGTAAAATAGTAAAACAGTAGTTGAAATGTATGACTGTGGAGTTATTATAACTGTATATAAGTAGTAATGTAGTAAAATAGTAAACTTAATTAATTAAATATGTATCAGAGCAGGTAAACAGTTGAAAAAGAATGAAGAAATATTCAATTCAAATTTATATTGAATAATGTTTAAATATTAAATAAATTTATATAAAATAATGAACCAGAAATACATATTACATTAAGATCATAAATAAAGATGCATAAAAGCCAGTTATTATAAACAAACAGCATGATTTCCACTGTCTTTAGCTTTGCATGGTGTGTCTAAAGTGTACAGATTACAGAATCTGAAAAAATGTATAATATTTATAAAAGTATCATATTTTTTACATTACATATTCTGTAATTTGTCAGAGCTCCCAACTTTTTTCACATTCAAATTCTAAAGAAATGAAAGGTAATACAGGAACACAATTTGCATTAAGATTACAAATTAAACTGCAGAAAAAAACATATACCATCTACAAAATCTATAGGCCATGTACTCCCTCATTTAAAATACTGTGAATTCAGTGAAATCATGTTTGATAATGATCTGTTAATGTTACTGAAATTATACACATTATGTTTGTTCCATAGATAGAAATTTAAATCTGACTTTTTTTTCTGCTCAGTAAACAAGTGAAACAAACAAGTGATTAAAGACTTGAGGAATTTTGCTGGTATAAATCCTTAATATTTCTGTGGCTTGTGGCTTCTTCCCCTTCTCTCTCTCTCTCTCTCTCTCTCTCTCTCTCTCTCTCTCTCTCTCTCTCTCTGTGTGTGTTTCTGTTTCTGTCCCTGTCTGTCTCAGTTTGGCCCAACACTGGAGGTGACATAGAACAACACAAAGCAGAGGAACAGGCACAGAACTGGTGTGTTCAATCTACTTTTGCCTGTTTTGGCAGTCAGAGCCAGGGGGCCTCCGTACGTATCTGCCACAATGTATACTTCATGTGGCACTGAACGTGCAATACATACTCACTGACTTTCAGCTGCCCTTGTTTAGAGAGTTTCATGTGTGTGTGTGTGTGTGTGTGTGTGTGTGTGTGTGAGAGAGAGAGAGAGAAAGAGAGAGAGAGATGTGTGGTATAGAGGCAAGAAACTTAACGAGAGGGATTAATAAATTAATTTGAAACATTATGCAGTTTTTCTCTAGCACGAGTTCCCAAACTTTTTGGGTAAACGACCCCAATTATATTAGATATTATGAATTTTCTGCAGCCCCAAACCTTGACCACACTAAATATAGGACTACTGTAACATTTGAACATTTTATTATCTCAGTAACACATGCATGTGTACCATAAGTGACTAAACACCAAAGAAATTCCAAAAAATTCCTTGCACTGACTTACCAGTCTAGTGGGAAGCGTTGTGTTGTTGTGAACCAAAAAAACCTGCTTTATACTCAACCCATGATTTTGCTTGTATGTCCGGAAGCAGTGGTAAAACAAGTGGCATTGTAGAAACACTCACTGACTTTTTTTTGTACATCTGAAAGATTTAAAAATGACATTCACTTTCATCTGGTTTAAAAGTTAAAGTCAAAGTTTTATGAAAACAAAGACAAGCTGTGCCTCTCATAACTTTCAGCTGTCGTCATGATTATTGTCATGGGCCGTATCTCAAATTGAAAACTCTGAGCTTACATTCAAAAGCATTTGCTAAACAGACCTTTCGATAGGTTTGAAGGATACATGAGAGTTTTTTATTTAAATTTTTTTATTATACAACAGGATTATTTTTAACACACCTGTGTGTCTAGTTAACTCACGTTGTGCTACTTTTAACACAACCAGTTTCAACTAAATGTGTTAAAATATGTAGATTCTGTAGATTTGAGGGAAAACTGAAGGCAGTACACACTCTGAATTGACAATGATTTAAACATGATGTGCAGCCAGTTGTGTAGTTTTAATTCCTCAACACATACAGTATTTAGCACAATATAAAACAAAATAAAAATAAAAATTGATGACGAAAATATTGACAAGTATTTTAAAAACAGATATTAACATATATAACAAATATATATTTTTTGTTACTAATTTTAAAATTTTAAACATAAATAAAACATAAATACATGTTGTGCATTTAATTATTTAGTCCTGCCATACTTATACCCCATTTCTGTTGAAGGTATTGTGGATTTCTAATTTAATATCCATGCAGTCCAACACTTAAAACTCTAATTTATTTTTATTTATGTTTTTTTTTATTTACAGTGTAGCTATTATACAAAGTAAATTCTTCATAAATTCTAAATAAATTCTCAACCATGATAAGAGCATATAATTTTGGATAATATGTGGAACATATTGTTATATTTAAAGCTGTTTAACTGTTTTGTTGAAATAAACACTGCAGCATGTAATATTAAATGTGGCTGATACCACTCTCTAAAGGAAAGTGCACTTCACAGAGCAAATGGCCTTGAATGCACTTTAACGTCCTGTCAGGATGAATAGAGGAAGAAGGAGAAAATTCTTTTATGGTTCAAGAAGGGAAGTATTCCCCACACATAGCCAGCAGGGAAAACAAAACCGCTTCTTTTGTGGTCATATTTTGACAATTGCACACTTGAAAACTCAGAGGAGGAGGGTGAGTGAGGGAGGAGGAGAGACGGAGATAGACAGAGAAATGGAATAAAATGTCATTTTTAATTTGCACAAACAGAGACAAAAATGGCAGATGTAGGAAATCTGGCCTAAAGCCATGCAGCTCAAAATGCCTGTGTCAGTGGAGTGTCCTTGAAGGTTTCAGGTAAAGATGAGGAATGGAGCAGCACGGACATTTTAATGAATGGATCTTTAGTACATCACTTAAATGTCCACCTTTAAAGGAAATTCACAATGTTTCAACCACGATACAGTAAAAACACCTCTCTGATTCAGAGCCTCGTGTTTTAGTGTTGGAATTCTTTCACAGTCCAATTTAAATATTCACAATATATAATAATTGAATAGTTCTTCCTAAACCAATTCTGTTCATTTCTATTAACAATAATCATGTATTTTTGTTCCTGTTAACAACAACAACAACAAAAGTAATAGTAGTTATTATTATTATTATTAATATTATTATTATTATTATTATTATTATTATTATTATTATTATTATTATTATTATTATTATTATTATTATAAGTAGTAGTAGTAGTAGTACTTCTAATAATAATAATACTGTTTTGGTAGTATGAGTAGTAATAATAGAAAATACTCATACTACAATAATAATAATAATAATAATAATAATAATAATAATAATAATAATAATAATAATTATTATTATTATTATTATTATTATTATTATTATTATAAGTAGCAATAGTACTAGTAGTAGTAGTAGTATTGATTGTAAATATGTTTTTGTAGTATGAGTAGTAATAATAAAAGTGTACTAGTAATAAAAATTAAAATTACTACAATACTACATAAACATCTTTGGCGTTATTGTCATGTTTTTGTTGTTTGCTGTGTACAGTGTACATTGAGCAGCTTGTTCACTCGTCTGACTGTTATTTCACAATTATTTCAATCACTAGCACAATCATTTATTTAATACTTCAGTACTGACCTCTGTGTGTGACAAACACTCAGGTCTATTTTTAGGCAGCCCAATGAATTGTGTTTCATTAAACCTTCATCCTCCTCCAGTCGCCTCGGTGCTTTAAATGGAGATGGCATCAAGGTTGAAAATGTCAATAGAGGCAACCTTTTCTGTGTTAAGTTAAAAACAGCGGCAGATCATGCTTCATGCTTGTGTTAATTTTATGACATGCTGGAAAAATGACCAGAAACCTGCGCATTGCCATGGGTTTGATACTGATATTGACAATCGATGAACTACTCTTATGTTGACTTTAATGAATAGACAAATAGATGTCTGAATAAATAAATGATTAAATGAAACCATGTTAAGGTATTCTACTTATACCTGCCTGAGCTTCCTGTTTAACAGAGACGTTTTCACCAGCAGCAACAAACAACCAATATAAATCCATTTATTCCTTGATGGTAGGTAAGAATGAGATCATATGTGCTTAAGTCTTCTTCATCTTCACCAAGAAGATGCACTAGCATTCGAAGTGGGAGAATCATGTGGAAGAAGAAGTGATATTTGTTCAAGGGAAATAGATAATGAACTCAGTTTGGATGCACATGAAGAAGAAAGTAAAAAAAGGTTACAAAAATAGTATGGTGGCACCAGGGACCTTGATAGAAAGAACTTTTTTTTTTTGCCTTGAATTGAAATACATGGGCCAGCATAATGCTGCACCATTGCCACCTCACAACTCCTTTGAATTGGAGTTCGAGTTATTATTTATGTGGGGTTTCACATGTTCTTCCTGTGTATTCATGGGATTCCTCTGGGTTTCCTGGTTTCTGCCCACCTCCAAAACCATGCTAGTAGGTGCACTGGCTACTTAAAATTGTCCCTAGTTGTGTATGTGTGTTAATGGTGTTCTGAGACAAACTGGTGTCCCATCCAGGGTGCATTCCTGCTTCATGCCCAGTGTTCCCTGGACAGACTCCGGATCCACCTCAACCCCGACAAGGATAAAGTGAAGAAATAATTAATGAATAACATTTTTCTTAATTACACAAAGGTAGAAATGCCAGCACCGTCAGCATGGTGTGTGAATTCTGGCTCTGCTGGTTCCTCAACCTCAGCTACATCACCCCAGTATATAATTGGTTTCAGTTGAACTGTTTTCTTTTAATCCCACAATTATTGTTTGTACCTGCAACTGATATCCATCCATTCTCTGTACTGCTTATCCTGCATGCGGTAACCTGGGGACTATACCAGAGGACTCAGGGCACAAAGCAGGGGACACTCTGGACAGGGTGCAAACCCATCACAGGGCACATGTGCACACACACTATCTACAATTTAGGAATGCCAATCAGCCTACAACACAGTTCTTTTGACTAGGGAGGAAATCAGAGTACCCGGAGGAAACCCGTGAAACATGGGGAGAACATGGCAGAGGCAGGAATCAAACTCTCGACACCAGAGGTGAGAGCCAATGGTGCTAACCACAAAGCCACCACTGCAGTTGACATCTTCTAAGAAATTTTGATGGTTCTATTTCCAAAAATATAAATGAACTGGTAGCCTAATTTAAACCATGTTGATCCTGAGCTGTTCCATTGGCAGCCATACATGCNCAGCCATACATGCCCATGCCATAACACTTCCTCCACCATGTTTGACACATGATGTAGTATACTTTGAATCATGAGCTATTCCTTTCTTTCATCATATTTTTCTCTCAAATTCAAATTCAAATTCAAATTTTATTTGTCACATACACAATCATACACAGTACAACGTGTAGTGAAATCCTTTTTACGACTGTTCCATGGTAAAAAATCTAAAATACAATGTAGAATAGAATATAGAATATAGAAATATAGAATACAAGTAGAATATAATATAAAAATATGAATATAAAAATATGAA
>CM074954.1:21195487-21212748 GCA_037577455.1 Pangasius macronema
AATCCATTGTGGTGGTGTATAGAGCCAAAAATGTTAGAATTGTGTCGATGTCCCAATATTTATGGACCTGACTGTATTTCTGCTTCTTTTTTTATCTGGAACTTGGAACCTGCCCTAACAAATTAAGCTTATTTCTTGTACAGCTTATTTCTTCCATTCTGTTGTTTTTTTTAAGAAATTCAATTTCTTAAGTGAGGCTGCTGATTTAGCGGTCACCAGCATTTTTATTCCCTTTTGTCCAACAACCAGAGAAAGAAAAGAATCCCACCGGCTGCTAAAAGACACATCTGGCTGTCGGTAGAAGCTATTTTTACTAGACGCATTAAATGAGCTTACATGCATGACAGCAATTTTCTTTCAGAATCAGGAACATGCACTGAAGCGTAAATACCGAAATAGCTGAAGAAATGAAGATGAGTGCCAATAATAACTTAAATATCTTATACTTTTCATTAAATACTACTCATTTTCTTTTGAATTTCACAACTATCAGCACTTGCATTGGGCTACATCACACTACCCTGTCATTGATTATTTTCCTAAAACAGCAAACCCCCAAGTGTTTAATTCCTTATGTAACATCTTTGAACACCACATTAACTGTAGCAAGCCATTTAATAAATGCCCAGTTTGCTTATTGCTGTTTTAATGTACCTCAGTATGCTCAGAGCAAACCTTGTACAGTTCTCTACCTGCTTGAGTCGTCGGATTTCCTGCTCCAGCTCGTTCTCTCTCATGTGTGTGTTGTATTCCTGCAGTCCAGCGGCAGGCGAGCGGCCTCGTCGAGCCTCCGTCTCCAGCTTAAACAGCTGTAGCATTTCCAACTGCTTCCTTAAGTCCTCTATCAGCTGCAGACAGAGAGAGAGAGAGAGAGAGAGAGTGAGATCTAGATATAAAAGTAGAAGAACACAGTAAAAGAGAGAGAGGGAGTCCAGAGGTCATGTGACCTTTAACCCCCTACCTCTTGTGTGGTCTCTTTTTCTTTCTGGCTGGTGTGGCGTTCATGGCTCAGCTTGTCGGCCATCTTTCTGCGGGACTCCATTTCTTCATTCAGCCTGTCAGTCACATCGTCCACTTCATCCTGGAGCTTTCTCTTCTCCTACAGAGGAAAAAAAAAGACAAAGAATTTGCAAATACAGTAGCATACAGGCATCTTAGTCCGTTACCAAGGACCAATTTATTTACAGTTATGGAATAATGAGCACCCTGGATGAGAGATTTGTTGAATCCACCAAAAGTAGCGCCTTATTGTGCACCTGAGTGAATGTGACTTAAAGCATAAAACTGGACTGTCAGTTAACCAGACACTGAGGAGTGTGAAGAGTAGTGCAGATAGTGTAAATAAGTAAAATATATAAAAATGTAAAAACGTATTCCATTAAAAGAAACAGTTGAAAAGCCAAATTTGACACGACAACCTTCCGACCAAACAGAGTCGAGAGTTCAACAGCACAGTGGTATATAAAACAAAAATTAAGCTGCTGTTTTACTATTTAAATACAATATATTGTATCACAATAATAATATAAAGTTTCGTGAGTGAGTGAGTGAGTGAGTGAGAGAGACAGAGAGAGAGTTCTCTATACCTCTTCCAGTCTTTCAATGTTAGCTCTCAGACAGGGCACGCATGACCTTAACTCACTGTTCTCTTCATCCAACTGATGCAGCCTGCGTGCAAAAACAGCACACACACACCCTGGTTGTTTAACAGACCCAGGAAACGTCTGAATTTGTTTCCATGTGAAATTATTTGCAACCACTAGGTGGCAGCAGAAGGCAACACAATACCAAACGTTTTAGAAAAGACGTTTAGAAAACGTTTTAGAAAAGTGCAAAACACAAGGCCAGCTCTCCCACCTGGCCTGCAGGTTCTCGATCTCCAGCTCTCTCTCACGCTGCAGTTTACTCAGAGCCTCTCTGTGCTTGCGGGCGAGTGTGTTCAGGGTCTCGTCGGCGTGCACCTCCTGCTCTTTGAGCTGCTCCTCCAAGGCGTTAGCGCGGTGTACCAGGGCCAGGTTCTCCTGCCGCAGACGGGCATGCTGCTCCTCACTCGCTGCCGAGTCCTTCTCCAACTCAGACACACGCCGTTCCAGAAGTAGCACCTTCACACACACACACAAACACACGTATGCACAGATTAGGCTATTAGATTAGATTTGGCTCAGTGACTATTAACATGCTGTCATATCATTTTCACCAGTAATGCTGCTTTTATACTGGAACAGAGCATGTACCTTATCAGTAATGTCACTGTCAGCAAGGTCCAGGATGTCGCGGCTCAGGTCGTTCATACCATCCAGACCACTGGACTGTAACAAGTGCCTGAAACACACAAACAATCACATACAAACTGAATAATTTTACTCGGTTTTAGAAAACTGCACTAGAAACTTCAGAAGCTAACATTCTCACCTTGCTGCCTTTTTACTGGACAGTCTCTTGCTGGAGCTGAGAATGGGACAGAAGAGGACATGAGAGGCAGAGGGACAACAGGAAAATGATGTCAGGAAGAGAAACGGATAGAGGAAAGACTGAGGATCATCCCCTCATCCTCAACCCGTGACTACAACGGGGGGGAAAAACAAGCAGGAGGAGAGGGCCGTTTTGACTGGTCAGCTCTTTATCAAGGCTGACTGAACTCATGAAAGTCTAATAACAGCACAAATAACAGGAAATAAATGAATGATTTAAATGATTTAAAATAGTAACAAGTGCTTGGATTATGTTTTAGCCTCAACACAGGTCTCCTTAGATGCTGTATTTACTTCTCAAAAGCAGATAGTTCTGCTTGTTCAACTATCAGTCCTGAAATCACATTTTCAGGCTTTTCTTTTCAAGTCACTATTGTTTTTCGGAGTTAGTGATGTCGTCTGATGATTAGCACAGTCTGACCAATCAAAACCTGTTACAATGCCTGACAGAGGAAATTCATAACCAAATATGAATCCGTGATTTAATTATTTATTAAGCATGCAATACAGTCAAGAACACAACACAAAATGTATTACTTCCTTTAAAAGCCTCTACCAAGGCAATCTACCACGCAGCATGGAAGCTCATGTCCATCAGCAGAGCTCTCCTTACAGCTCATTGGTTGGGGTACCTTGCATAGAGGATACACTGTCTACAACAATGTCTGAGGGTTTTTCTTTCCAAATTCATAATGACATAGCCCGTCAGCTGTTATGTACCTCTTGATCTAAACTAGCTGAGTGGAATTAGATAGCAATGTGCCTATTTTTTCCACCAAGCATTTATTTTTTTCCCCATCACCCCGACTAGTCTATGCAACCCTTATTTCATAATATATTTTCCATCATATCTACAATATCACCCGGGTGTTAAGAGTTCACTGTGTCACTACCTAACAGGAAGTAGTGTCCTAGAACAGGAAATAGGGGATTTGAGATAGCAGTTAAGAGTCTAAAGTGTTAACACTTGGTTGATTTAAAAAAAAAATAAAAAATTCATAAAAAAAAAAATAAAAAATGAAGGCCTTGGTAGTGAACACCTGGATACTACTGCATGCTTATGTAGCACATCACACACTCACAAAGTCACACTTCATTATACTCACCTTTACACACTCGTTCTACAATCTGAACTCTGATCTTAAACCCAAACCCCTCCCCAAACACCATGGTGTCACACCACTGCATACTAACACACTCCAGCAAGCAGACAGTGAGGACAGTAGGAGAACACTGTGTGTGTCTGGACAGGCTTGTGAGTCAACTGCACACACACACACACACAGATGGATACACACAGCAGGGAGTGTGTGTGTGTGTGTGTGTGTGTGTGTATGTGTGTGTGTGTGTGTTACCTATTCATTTCTAGTAAGTGCAGGCGCGTGGAGAGATCCTCAAGGCGGCTGATCTGTTTGTGACAGTGAGTGCAGAAAAACTCCAGAGATTCCGACTGCAGGAAATTCTGGAAGCTGGAGGGGAAAGGCTCAGAGCTGAGCGGGAGAGCAGAGGAGGAGGTTGAGAAGGAGGAGAGAATAGAAGAACAAGAAGGAAGAATTTGAAAATATAATAAGGGTGGAGTATGGGGAGGAAAGCGAGTGAAGGAGAACACGAGCACATTCGGGTGAGTGGGTGGGTGAGCAAGCGAATGAGTGAGTGAAAGGAAATAAAAGAGGTGAAGAAACTTCACATCAGAGGAGAATCAAGGAAGAGGGACTGGAGCTATAGCAGTGTGTGTGTGTGTGTGCGTGTATGTGCGTGCGTGTGCGTGCGTGTGTGTGCATGTGTTTGTGTGTGTGTTTGTAGTGAAGTAAAGGATGTTCATCCCACCCACACACATCTTTTATGGTGTTATGACATTACCCAACAAACTTTAAAACAATGAGCAAGTCTTATTTTATATAACACACATGAAAGTTTTCTTCTTCATGAGAATGCATTTAAATTGCTAGTCATATTTCCATGCATTAGAGGCTGTATGTTCGTCTTTTTAAATTCAAATAAACAAAAGGAACAGAAAGAAATCTTTGTCCCTTACAACTACACCTGTGTTGGTTCTGTATTATGTGTGTGTTTGTATTAATATATTTATTGGACCCTCAAAATATCTTGGTTATAGTAACAAAACATTTCCCAAACATTTCAATGGATACACGCTCCATGAGCTTTGTTACCGGACTTATTATGTTTATGTGCCTGTGTATACCTGGGTGACAGCAGCATGGGTGGGCGGTGCACTGGGCTGCCAGTGTGTGGGTGTGGCTCTGGGTCTCCCTCTCCTTCAGGGGCAGCCCTCCTCTCCTCCTGATCGGCCAGCAAAAGATCGGAGGCGGAGTTGCTCTCCCCGAAGTCTTCAAAGTGCTCTTCCTCCCCCCCGATTACTGCTACCAGGGCGTGGCCATGCAAATCCGAGCCTAGGGAGAACCTGTCACAAAAAAAAAACCAAAAAAAAACAAACCTTCGTATCAAATAGAATGATTGCAGTGCGTACCATGAAATCATCAGAACAAACCTCTCTTCTTTATTTGGCAGAAAACAGAAAACACACACCAAAACAAACTGGTATCCACGTAATTGCTTTTATAAGGCACAGGTGTGACTCACAGTGTTGTTAATATATTAACAAAATGTGAACTTTAGTCATATGCTGTAGTCACAGGTGTAAAGTTCGGGTGTTGGGTAATGTGTTCTGTATAGCTGACGTAGTTGTATCTCTATGTATTTGAAATTTCTGCAAATATCTCAAAATGAACAAAGTAAATGCTAACTACAAAATTAGCTACACAGTGGAGCTTGAAAGCACCGTATCCACAGTCACATGAATGCAAAGCTCCCCATCAAGACAGCCAAGTTGATAACTTTTCAACTCCGAGGTATGCACATACTCATTTCAGGCACATATGTGAAGGTTTCTTGGGGTCAGACTTGCTTACCAACTCTCACTGGAAATAAATGGGGGAAATACATGAGGGAGGAATGTCACCTGGCCTGTGAAAAGCCCTTAATGTGTATTGAATCAGTTCAGCTGGTAAATAAAACAGAATGCCAGTAAAGAATGAACTCAAGACCTGAAACTGGCCTGGTATAGAGGCACCTACAGAGTCAGAACGACAGAGAGATAGTCAAAGAGACAGAGAGATGGAGAAAGGGGGGGGGGGGGCAGAGATACAGTGTGAGGCAGTCTCAGAGAGAACGAGAAAGATAAAGAAAGAAGCAGAGAGAGAGACAGGCAGAGAGATACAGAAAGATAAAACGAGAAAAACAGAGAGGGACAGTCAGAGATCCAGAAAGAGACAGGCTCAGAGAGACAAAAAAAAAAGAGAAAACCAGAGAACGAGAGAAAAAGAGACAGGAAGAGATACAAAAAGAGAAAGGCTCAGAGAGGAAGAGAACAATAAAGAAGAGCATTAGAAAGAGAGAGACGGGAAGCTCAGATAGACAGAAAGGAAAAAAGAGAAGCAGACAGTAAGAGGCAGAGAGAGAGAGAGAGAGAGAGAGAGAGAGAGAGACAGGCTGAGAGACATAAAGGCCAGCAGGGTTACAGAGAGAAAGACAGAGGGACAGGCAGAAAGATGCAGCGAGGGACAGGTTCAGATAGAGAGAAACAAAAACACAGAGCGGCAGATTGAGAGATGGGCAGACAGAAGAGGACAGCCCGGAAGTGGTACTGAGAAAGGCAGAGAGGTAGAGAGAGGGAGAAGAAAGAAATCGAGACAGGGAAAGACATAGATGTGCAGAGATATGGAGAAAGAGTCATGCTGAGAGAGAGAGGGACAGAGAGACAGATACAGAGTGAGAGAGACAGACTGACAGATAGCGAGAGACACGCAAAGACAAATGGAGACCAAAAAAAGCCCAGGAGACAAACAAGAAGATCAAGAACACGAAGAGACAGACTGACACACAGGCAAGGTAGAAGGGGGAGGGGGGAAGAGAGAGAGAGAGAGAGAGAGAGAGAGAGAGAGATGGGCAAATTGAAAGAGAGAGAGAGACAAGACTGAAGTGTAAACATTTCTGAATGAAGTCATTGTGTGAAAATTCAAAACTGAAATTTCTGGGAGTGTTTCGGGTTTCGGGAAATTTGAGGACCCGACCTTCACACACACACACACACACACACACACACACACACACACACACACACACACACACAATAACAACCAAAGAGTTAGAACAGCAGAAAGAGAGAGACAGAGAGATGGAGTGATGAATGGACTGTAGGGAGGGGGACAAGGAAAAGTACAGCCTCCACACTTCCTGCTATTGAGAGGCAGGAAAATCAAGATGCACTGCTGTCAGCTATATCAGCTGATAACACACACACACACACTTACCCACCCACCCACACAATCACACAGAGGAAACACAAACACCTTGGTCAGCTTGGAATTACTGTCAAGCTAATGACAGAACACAGACTCAGCAAAGACAGACAGACAGACAGACAGACACACACACACACACACACACACACACACACACACACACACGGTTGTACGTAAAGCAGTAGCTTAGCCAAGACATTTTTGGTGTTGGAAATTTGATCGTTTAAAACGTCAGGAAACGCTGACTCACAGTTTGCTGTATCAGGATTTTACTTTCTTCTTTGGCGCTGGAGTGTGTATGGAAAAAGAAAAAAGTGCTCGCTGTATTTCAGAAAGCCTTCACACCGGTTAATGAAATGACTCTAATAGTTTATGATCTGGTTCAAGGTCTCAGGCGTTATCTGCATTACTGACGCCAGGCTCTACAGATGAGCTAACGTCCCAAGAAATACAGTGTACGACACTAGAAATGTCTCTACCAGGGTTTTACTGAGATTTAAAAAAAAAAATCTGAATATTACTCAGATTAAATGCTGCTCAAATAACACCTTAGACCAAGCTAACAATGTGTGGCCCGATACTGTACTGTGCATGCTTGACTGACAGACCTCTATCTAAAGCCCTATTCAGACTGGATTCTTTTTACACAGGTAGGTTCTTCCAAATGAGCTTCCTGCTCTCGGCTGACAGGAGTGGCACCCGATGTAGTCACTTGCTGTCAGCTTTGACATGCTATGCATTCTGAGATACGTTTCTGCTCACCACGGTTGTAAAGAGTGGCTATTTGAGTTACAGTAGCCTTCCTGTCAGCTTGAACCAGTCTGGCAGTTCTCCTATGACCTCTCCCACCAACAATGTTTTTTGCTTTCAGCGCCACTCTGTAGATAACCTCTACTACACTGTGCCAATGTTTAGTGAAAGGAAAAATGATGTTCATTAAATACATCAGGGGACATCATTTCTAACTGTGTGTTAGTAATGTGCGGTTTGTGTTTCTTCACCTGTTGCGGTCCTCGCTCTCAGTGAGCGTGTTTTCGATGCCGCTGTCCGTCTCGACATCCTCGTGCAGTTCAGGGTGTACGAGGGCTCCCGTGTCCTCGTCTGTAAACGTCTCACACTCACTGTACGCGCTCTCCGAGCCCAGGTACGCGCTGTCCGACACCTCCGCCTGCTACACGAAAAAAACACATTACAATTTAAAGGATGTGTGGGGAAATCAGACAAGCGTGACAGACAGGAGAGAATGCAGTTCTCCATCCTTTTTTAAAGCGTCCATCTTTGCAGTGAATGTGCTGTATTTTCCCAGCTCTTGTGCAAGAAACTTTTACTTCAGTGTGACTCCGTAACAAAGGGAACACGGTTTTTATTGTTCTGCTATAGGTTGCACTCGGTTGAGTAGCAAAAAAAAGAAAAAGAGCTGTCAGAGCTGCTGTTATAAAAACTTAATCCAATCAGATTTGAGAATTCATCAATTCTCAACAATTAATGTCTTTAAAATCGTTCAAACATACAAGGCTCTATTTTAAACAGATGGCAAATATCCAACTTTAATGAACAGGTCCACTCAAATATTTGTCTTAATACTTGTCCTAAATCGAGCTAGATTTTCCAACTAGATTAAAAAAAAAAAAAAAAAAAAAAAAAAAACATACACAAGCTATCAAAAAAAACAACTCTTTATACAGCCGAAAGATCAAACTTTTCCATACCTGCATGAATACTGGAGAACCTCCAGGAGGAGAAACTCCCAGAGGGCAGGAGGCCATGCCCAATACCATGTTCTTGGAGAAAAAAAGGTCTAAAAGCCGATTCTACAGTTCTTCACTCATTTGTGGAATTCGGGAGGAAGCAAAGGAAGGGGCCAGAGAAACAGACAGAGTGATAGATACGGAGGTGTATACGCAGAGTAACCCTTGGAAAAGTGAAGCGCAGCCTGGGAAGTCCAAAGGGCAGAGCAGGCGAGAGTGGGTGGAGCCACCTGGGTTGTGTGTGTGCCTTTCACAGAAAATGTAACTTTCAACAATCCAAACTAACACCCCATTGTGTCTCTAGAACCAAATTCAAGGACACTGGCCAAAAGTTAAACTGAAACACATTCACTGTTATCTGAATTAAACAGCACAGCTCCCGTAAACAACAACATGAAACAGGTGTGTGTATGTGCGGTGTGTGAAGTGTGTATATGTGTGGTGTGTGTTTATACGCAAGAGAACATGTGCATGATTGAGGGAGAACATTTTCCTGGATGCCCACAGTAGTGTTTCTCTGCTGGAAGCCCCACTCCACCCAGCCACCTTGTGTGTTTTGAAAGTAAACAGAGAAACAACACATCCATTCAGAGAAAATGGGGAGGGAGGGAGAGAGAGAGAGAGAGAGAGAGAGAGAGAGAGAGAGAGAGAGAAGGATTCGGAAGAAAAGAAGAAAAGTAAACTCAAAGGAAATGTGCAGCTCCATTCAAAACATCCTTTCACTATATTCATGACCGTGCTCTTAAATACACATACGCTAGTACAAAAACACAACAGGAGCTCAGTATTAATGATTCAGATGCTCAGTATGGACAATATGTCATTAATGAATTTTTCATTTTCAGTACAATACCACAGGGAGTTTCATACAGTTCTGGATAGTGCTATGAGAATGAAAAATGGTTCAATGATGTGTCTGCGAGGATGACCAAGTCGCCACTTGCCCCAGATGTACTCAATAAGCCAAAACATTTATGGTGTGCAGTTTTTGCAATCTTTCGTTTAGCTAATGTAGCTAACAACTAATTCAAGCCTGTCTTACGGTTGTTTTTTGGCAGCAGCCATAATGGCTACATGGTGACTGCAGACCTCTTCTGCCATCAAGAGACACTGAGAGCTGGTGACTTAAGTCCAAAAGTTACGTCAGTATTTACAGTGGGGAAAGTTCCTTGTATTCAGAGTTGGGTTCTGCACATGCTCAAGTCATTTTTATTCTGATTTATTAAATGCCTTTAGTTAATACCTCCACGACTGCCAGATTTTTCTTGAGAAGAAGCGTCCGAGACGGGGTTTTTCAAAAGCATCTAGACCACCGCCTTTAAACCCCCCCCAAAGAAATTAGGGATAGAAAATACGGACTGAAGAAACAGATCACCTTTTTTCTTTTCTGGCAAATGTAATACAATATAACAATTTTAAAATGAATAATCATTGTAATAATAATAATTGACTAATGGGATGATATAAGAACAAGAAGATGGCTAGCATGAAATAAACATGTAATAGGAGTTTCATTTAACAACTTGATGTGGCTTCCAACTTTGTTATTCAGCAGCTTATATATATATATATATGCTTATATATATGCTTATATATATGCTCTGACACTTACTTGTAACTTAATGAAGTCAAGAGACACTAAATCAAGGGCACGTACACATGACACTTACTTGTAACTTAATGAAGTCAAGAGACACTAAATCAAGGGCACATACACACATGTATGTGTAGGATGAAGTCTATTTTAGCACACTTTTAATTAGCTAGGTACAGAATTGCAGTATTAACACCTCATTACACCCACATGTCAATTCTGCAAACTGAATTGGTAAAAGTACCACATTTAAATGTGGATTTTCACTTTATGTAAATATTATGAAAATCTGAACAGTATTTGAGCAGCAAGGTTTGTTTCGAAAGATTTAGTGGATGGCAAAACTATTTTTGTGAGTGTGTTATGTCTTGTCTTGGCTCACTTGTTTAATCTTTGCAAAATGTCTTTTGGCTTCAGAAAAGTGTCATCTAAACTGAGAAACAATATAAAATGAGCAGGTGAACGCAGTGAAACGTGGTGGTTGTGTGGGTGTTAAGTGATACGTGGCTAAAGGATTTTGTATTTCTGTCAAGCATGAAGTAAAATAAAACAAAACCGCAAACGGGATTGAATGTTATTTCCAGCGCAGAGGCTTCAGGAGCATTACTGCAGCTGAACAGGCAGAAATGGGACTCAAGGGAAGGAATGCGACAAATGAATCCTGTCTGCTTTTATAGCTGCCAATACCATTCTGTGTCCTTCACCTCAGAGTGAGAGCTATTTAAAGTTATTTATAGGCGTACATAACAGCTGATGTGTTAATTCTTCTTAACTGGTGTGATGAGAGTGACTTGCAGGTGAGTCATTTTTAATGTAAGACACTCACCAGCAGGTGGCACTGATACAACACTGTAACTACACAAACAAATAAGGGCTCTCTCTCTCTCTCGCTCTCTCTCTCTCTGTCTAATAATAAAGCTGGCTTGTACTACTGTATTGAAGCACACATATACCAAAAACAGTGTTTCAGTATACATTAGTTAGCTAGCTAAAGTAACGAGGTAGTTAAAATGACTGTTAGGTGAAGGTTTGTGTGTTTCGGAGATGATATGCTGTAATCAGGGCTTATTGGAGTCTCAGATTAGTTTATGTATTTGAGCTCATTATTAGCAGCTGGATATGCAATGTAAGCTCCCTAAAAATGTCTCTTTTAATATACAACGTAAACTGGTCACGTTTAATACTTAAAATTTAAAGCCCACTTCATTGCAAGGTATTAATGATTTAGAGCCCAGGAGGCACAGAGGCACAAAGATCACACCTCCACCATTAAAATCAACAGACACAATGGCCATGCCTAGTTCACTTTCCTAAATAATGAACACTGGTAATTAAAGCGCTGGGCATGTAGGATCAGGGGATCAGACTATCGATGCAAAGATAACGGCCAACGTTATCTGCCGAACAACTTGTGCCCAACACGCTCTGATCTCAAACAGTACAGCCGTATGGTAAATACAAGCTGAAGAATGAATTCCAGAGATTAAAACACAACACAAAATATGCAGGAATGTCAGATATGCTAAGCACTGAGTGGAATAATAGCTGTGCCTATCCAGCATAAACAGAGAGAGAGAAGGATGAGGAAAGAGTGGTATTGAGGACAGATCATGGAGTGACTGAAACCACAATCCGTGTGTGTGTATGTGTGTGTGTGGCTTACCTCATCATATTCCTCGGCTGCTCCATTGGCATCCCCTGAAGTTAGCTGTAGCTTGTAGAGATCTGGGTCAGATCCTGAGAAGAAGAAGGAGAGGGAGAGACAGGGAGAGAATTCCAGTAAGGTTACTTGATTATGAATCGATCTATCTATATTCACACCTATTTGTATTTCTGACTATGGAACTATTTAGGCGTCAGAGTCATAAATTTCCAGGAAGCCTAAGTGCTCCTATAGCCTAGATTTTTAAAAATTTGGGGCTATTTTCCAGTTCCTGTTTGATGCTTGCTTGCTGTTATCACAGTACACTAATAGATTAGATTAGATTAGATTAGATTCAACTTTATTGTCATTGTTCAAAGTACATGTACTAATGCAGTTAGCATCTAACCAGAAGTGCATAAATGGCATATTTACAATAAATTACAAATAAGGATATACAGCTATGAGGGTGATATGTACAGGGAAATGGACAACTTATGTACAGGAGGTGCAGTGGGTATTATAAATAAGGATAAATATGAAATATATATGTATGTACAATCAGTGTACCGAGGTGAAGTCATGTTAAGAATATAATAAAAATGTGAACAGGATATAAAAATGAATATACATACATACTATATGTATGTATGTACACACACACACACACACACACACATATATATATATATATATATATATATATATATATATATATATACACACACACACACACATACATATATATATATATATGTGTGTATATGTATATGTATATTCACACACAGATATGTGTTTGAATGCATTATAATTTATGTAGTGCAAAGAAGGAAGGTGAATGAACAGTGAAGTAAGTAACTGAAAACAGATATTACAATGTGATCAGCTGTTCAGTGTGGAAACAGCCACTGGAAAGAACCTATTTCTCAGTCTGTCAGTCATATCAGTGTGACATGACTGCAAAGCACTAATGAAAGTGAAACGTGGAATTACATTTACTTCTGACACAGAGACAGCGTTTAATTCTCAAAAAGAACAGATAAATTCGCTTGAGAGATAAAGGTTTGCTTTTCAGCATGGAACGTTTTAATTCATCACTGATGAACAGCAATACATTTGTGTATTCTAATTCACGGTTGCCCACCGATGTGATGCTATTTTGCTCGGTCATGGAATCTTCTCAATATTCTCACAACTTTTCTGCTTCCTTGATGGAGCTGTTGCACATAGTTGCACAACAAACTAACTAACCAGCTAGTACTTGATCTTCACTGAACAACCACCATCTTTTAGATTAAATTGAACCAGGAATGCCTAGAATTGTGTTTATATGGCCAAAAGTATGTGGACACTTAGCCAGTGGATCTTCCCCAAATTGTTGCCATAAAAGTGGGAAAAGAAAATTGCACAAACCGTGTTCCATGAAGACATGGTTTACCAAAGTTGGAGTGGAAGAACTTGAGCAGCCTGCACAGAGCCCTGACCTCGGCCCCACTGAACACCTTAATGAATTGGAACGCCGACGTGTCTTCACGCCTCCTCACCTGACATCAGTATCCAGTCTCACTAATGCCATTGTGACTGAATTAGCAGAAATTCCCAAAGTCACGCTCCAAAATTTATTGAAAAGCCTTCCCAGAAGAATGGGGTTTGCACCAAATGGGGGAACAGCCTAATATTAATGCCCATGGTTTTGGAATGAGATGTTCAGTAATGAAGTATTCACAAACCTTTGGCCATAAGGTATACTTCCTCCATGCCAACTCTTTTAGCAGTTCTTTTGGAACTGCTAATGCTACATCACAGACTCCCACGATTGGTTAGTGTCACTCTGATTAACAGCAGAGAGAGTAACGTAATCCCTCCCACTCTGAGAGCATGGCCAGTTTTGTTCTCTTGGACTCCCGGACACAGATGGCTGTGGCATAGTTGGATTTCATGGACTCGCTTTTCTGTTGCACCACTCTGGCAGAACTGGCAGATTTTAAATGAGATTTTACTTGTGCTGATTTATAAGCTCCATTTTGTTCTCTGCTTACTCCACATTCTCAGGGTCTGCTGGTAAATTTGCTTATAAATGATGCATCCTATACTCTGTCATTCTTGGCACAAAAGATCATTAATGCTTTCATTTCTCAACCTCTCCAACATTAAGGCATTTTTTTTTAACTAATAGGTAAATGAACATAAACAGATGGTTTGTCACTTAAACAACAGTAAAATGCTAAGCAGTCCGTTTCCTCTCATTTCCATTTGTTCTGTATGCAAATCCCGACCAGGAAGTCACGTCAACAGGAAATTCAGGATGGAAAGTGTGAGATCGCAAACGGTGCTGTTTGGTAGACAGGTTTTTACTTGAGTTAATCCTTACAAATTAAAATAACATGTAGCTTATGACAGCAAAAAAAAAAACACTGTGACTGATTAGCTCATTGTTTAAGATATCAAGAAATATGGTCACAACACATTCTATATGCTTCAGCAATTAGGATGTTTCTCGTTCCAGTACTCACACACTTGGCTGAGAATTTGTTCAGTAGTATAACAATTTGTTCAGAATTTGTTCAGTAGTATAACAACACAATAGAAGATAATGATGCAACTAAACAAATTCCCTGTTTGTTATAACCATGACGTTTCATTATAACCAAAAGTTAACTTTCTCCGTTTTACCATTTCATTCTTTCTGTTTCTGTGGTCTGAACTGTTAAATCTCACCGACCAGCTAACAGGAAACCCACACATGCACACAGAGTTCCTAGACTCATTGTTCCAGCTCGCACACTTTGCTCTCGCTTCTTAAATATCACACCTGAGAAATGACATTTCAGTCTTCTGTGTCTCACTTTGCATGGCCAGGAGGAAGAGAGCATACATATGTCAGCATGGAAACTGAGTCATTTGTGTGTGTGAGTGTAAGTGTGTGAGGGGGTGTCATGGTTTTATATCTTAGGAATATCTGACAGTTTTGACTTTGTGGAGACATTTGGCAGGTCCCCACAAGGAAAAATGCTTTCCCTCCCTTTATTTTTTAATTTAAAAAATAAAAGAGCCAAAATGTTTCCTTTTGTTTACTGAGGTTAAGGTTAGGTTTAGCACGCAACAAATTTAGGCATAGCAGGAATTAGCTGCATTAATAATTATGTCAGTGGAAGGTCCTCACAAGGATAATATGACAAGTATGTGTGCATTTATATTCAGTTCAGTTCAGTTTTATTTGTATAGCGCTTTTAACAATGGACATTGTCACAAAGCAGCTTTACAGAAATAAATGGATTCACAAAAAATATATTATAAATATTTTAATTTATCACTGTGAATTTATCCCTAATGAGCAAGCCAGATTCAAATGTATGTGCATGACAGCTGAGAATAGAGTTATTAAATATCAAAATAAATACGTTTAAATACTACAACATTAAAATGATGTATTTAAATAGACAAATGTTGTATTCTGCCTATTGGAGAATCAGATTGCCTCAAACAGCTAAAGAAAATATTCAGTCTGTGAAATATACAAGCTCAGAGAGTGAAAATGTTTTCCTTACAGCAGCGAACAGACAAAACATCACCAGCATGCAAAAACCTTTAAAACCACCTTCACTGCAAACAGCCAAAATGAGCGACTTGGCAAAAATCTCCCTGATGATAGTGAAGAGCCGACTCACATATCTGAACTGTTTGTTTATGTGAATTATGTAAGAACAGCATGGGAACAGTATGGGAACAGTATAGGAACAGCATAGGTACAGCATGGGAATAGTTTAGACCCAGTATGGGAATAGTATAGGTACAGCATGGGAACAGAATAGGTACAGTATGGGAACAGTATAGGAACAGCATGGGAACAGAATACGTACAGTATGGGAACAGTATAGGTACAGCAGGGGAACAGAATAGGTACAGTATGAGATAGTATAGGAACAGCATAGGTATAGTTTTGGAATTTAGTATTGGAATAGTTTAGACCCAGTATGGGAATAGTATAGGTACAGCATGGGAACAGAATAGGTACAGTATGGAATAGTATAGGAATGGCATGGGAACAGTATAGGAACAGCATGGGAACAGAATACATACAGTATGGGAACAGAATAGGAACAGTCTAGGTACAGTATGAGATAGTATAGGAACAGTATAGGAACAGCTTTGGAACAGAATAGGTACAGTATGGAATAGTATAGGAACAGCATGGGAACAGAATAGGTACAGCATGGGAACAGAATAGGAACAGTCTAGGTACAGTATGAGATAGTATAGGAACAGTATAGGAACAGCTTTGGAACAGCATGGGAACAGAATAGGTACAGTATGGAATAGTATAGGAACAGCATGGGAACAGAATAGGTACAGTACGGGATAGTATAGGAACAGTATAGGTACAGCATGGGATAGTATAGGAACAGCATGGGAACAGTATAGGATCAGGGAGGCAATGAGTTATCAGGATACAATTCAAGTAAATCATTTTAATGACACACAGACACAATAACATCAATTAAGGGATGTGTACTAACAAATGCAAAGTTAACAATCAGATAGATTTCATAAAGTGTCATACAAGGTAACATTGTTTTGTTAATTAGATGGTTAATTAGATGGCGAACAAGAACAATCACCATGAATAATATTGCACATTATTTGGAAAATATTTCAATGTATCATTTGGGAGACTGCACGTCCCTAACATGTGGAAACAAATTAAATAAAATTAAGAAAAAAAAATCTTGTTTGAACTAATTACTTACTTGTTTTATTAGACCTGTGTGAAAAGGACAAATCTGCAATTTCGCAATCTGTGTGTGTGTTTTTTTCATTTTTATTTTTTTTATTTTATTTTAGTATTTTTTTTGTTTGTTTTTTATTTTTTACATTTTTGGCCAATGTGTTGTCAAAATTGGTCTTGATATCGAAGTCTGAATTTTAGTATCGTGTGGCAATTGTGTTGTTTTGCACCATGTTTTCATTCAGACCTGGGTGTATTCTGCGTGTGTGTGTGTGTGTGTTTTCTAACAGCATTCCCTTGCTGCATCATTAAACCTCACACACTTTTGTCTTTGGAGACTTATTCTAAACTTTTCCATCACACACATGACATTGCTGTATTTGAGGCTCTGCTGTCCTGAATTCCATGCTCTTTTGAGTGTGTATGTGTGTGTTTGTTTATATATATATATATATCTGTGATCATCCACTTTAGTTGTCTTCCGTGGTCTCACAGGCCTTTTGATGTTGAGCTCACCAGTGCTTTCTTTCTTTTTAAGAATGGCCCAACTGCTGATTTGGCCACATCTAAGGTTTTTGCTATCTCTCTTGTAGATTTTTGTTGTTTTTTCAGCCTAATGATGGCCTCCTTCACTTGCATTGAGATCTCCTTGGACTTCATATTGGTATCTCCAGTTGAACAGCTGCCAAATGCCAACTCAATACCTGATATCAACTCCAGACCTTTTATCTGCTTCATTTGTCTTCAAGTAATGAGGG
>CM074954.1:21212765-21235516 GCA_037577455.1 Pangasius macronema
AAATCCATTGTGGTGGTGTATAAAGGCAAAATCACAAAAACTGTCATTGTCCAAATACTTCTGGACCTAACTGTATGTACAAAAAGTCAAAAATTGTGTTTAACACTTTGGCGTCTTCCTTCTAATATTTCACAGAATAGTTTAGCTGTTACAATAATTAAAAACACTGGCACGTATAAGCACTATTTCAACCACATTTAACCTTTGTGTATACATAGCTGTACATGCAATAAATGCAAATGTTTCCCAGAGACCTGTTGCACACTTTTTTGGTCTGGGCTTGAAGCTGCAGATTCGGGTCAGCAGTGGATGAAACATGCAGGCAAATACAGCTCCCTTGAACTCAGGTGCAGGAAAAGGCCATAAATTAATCATTCCTCATTCTGGTGATTGACTAGTTTATATGCTTTGGGACTCTGAAGACAAATTTCTTTGCAATACGAATGAGTATAGAATGGCAGCAAAGGAAAACATTTCCATTAAAGCATGTAACCTCATGCCATTCCTGGAGAAAGCCTTTGGGATTGTAAGGAAACTTCACATGCTTTATGAGAGCATATAAACCTGCTGTTGTGTCGGTACCTTCAACAGACTCTGTGTGTGTGTGTGTGTGTGTGTCTGCGGTTTCACCTTTTATGGCACTGTGTCATTCTAAATTGTATGAGTACACACAATCATCTTTGTATGAAATGGTACTGTTGATGGGAGCAGGTGTTGCTTGTTAAATCTATTTTATTTTCTAATTTTGTGAAAAGTCATAGTGAGACATTTTGGTTATTATGAATGTAGTCTTTTATTCCGTACCTTGCTCTTTGACATGATTCTGTTTTTCACCCATCCACTCCATATGTGAACATCAGTCAGTGAATAAACCTCCAACCAAGCAAAGATCAATATCGTCTTTACATAACTTATACTGGCTTTTATCTTACCTGAGGTCTGCTTTTTACAAACCCTTTAAGCTGTCATGCACACCCTACTGTTAGTCATAACCTTGGCAAAGGCTTGCAGGGCAATTCTACCTGTAATCCTGCATCACTGAAGCCACACAGATGAAAAGAAAAAAATAGAAATTTGCAAATGTGTGAATTCATGAAATGAGACACAGGAGCTCAAAAACAATGATAATCTTGCTTTGCGGCAGCTTTCCCAAATCCATGTGACGTGGGGAAAAAGAGAACATCTCTGCCTTGTCTCCTCATATCATGTCCGAGTGTGACCGGCTGCCAGATCGAGGAGTGGTATGAGGATGAAGGCATGCTTTTCATTGGTGACAGTGGTGTCCACTCCTGTCATTTCCCAGTGGACCATGTCAGGGCTGCTGGCTATCCTCAGGCCAGTGTGGGTGTGTTTATATTAAGGATTTTATTTTAGGGTTTTTTTTTTTTTAGGACATCTGGCTGAGACTATAAGGTGTGCATCAGGACTGGGATCCCACAGCACCCGAGAAAAACTTTCACAGAGGAAGGAGGTTTTTCCTTTCATGCGGGTGAGAATGTGCTGTCAGATATGATACTTGCAGGACAAATACTGGACAAATGGTTTAATTTAGTAGTAATAAAATAATAATCGCATGAGCAAGATTAAACAAAAAGTCCCACACACACCTCTAGTTGACAGAATTATGGACTGTAGTGATGAGGAGCTGTCAGAGCCACACCTTGCTGACATTTCTACTTCTGTTTTTTTTCCCAGTGTTTCGAGTGGGGAACATAGATAGGGAAGGATTCAATTGTAGTAAAAAGAAAGAAAGAAAGAAAGACCCTTCTAATTACACTACATTCACTTTGTATTATATATTTGGATAGTAGAATATTGGAAAAAGACCATGCAATGGTTTCAACTGCCCAGTTTGGGTGAGTCTGTGGCCATGATAGCCTCAGATTCTTATTCTTGGCTGACAGGAGTGGAACCTGATGTGGTCTTCTGCTGTTGTAGCTCATCTCAAGGTTCAATGCGTTGTGCTTTTCTCCTCACCACAGTTGTAAAGAGTGGTTTTTTGAGTTATAGTAGATGTCCTGTCAGATCAAACCAGGCTGGCAATTCTTGTCTGATCTCTCTCATCAACAAGGCATTTCTGCCCACTGTACCGCCGCTCACTGGATGTTTTTTGTTTTTTGCACCATTCTGTGAAAGTTCTAGGCTGTGCATGAAAATCTCAGGAGATCAGCAGTTTCTAAAATACTTAAACCAGCCTTTCTGGCAACTAACAGCCATGTCACGGTCAAAGTCACTGAGATCACATTTCCTACATTCTGATGTTCAATGTGAACATTAACTGAAGCACTTGTCCTCCCAGCTCATTCATGTAGTGATCCAATCAGCCCAGGTGTTATTCCTTAACACCTTATTTCAATAGCAGTTTATAATACAGCTGATTATAAGAGCTTCTCAGTCACATTAAGGTAGATTCTGTTAAGATGTGAGGAAACATACTGTGTGCTTACACAAACAAAGCTCAACATGGGAGAGACAAAAGTCACAGAAAATTGTAGAACGAGACATGCCAAAGCACTTTTGTTGCTATCCAAATCCGTTACAAGTCTCTTACTTATTTTGCCCCTCAAATCTGCCTCCCCTCTGAGCTGCACCGGTGCCAGCCATGCTGCCAGTTCCAGAGCACTGATGCCAAGTAGAAATGACACCAGCTCTCCCCACAGACTGACTTAATTAGAGCGGCCCCGTCCCCTGTGGTCCTTGCGGCAGCAGGCACAAAGGAAGTTTTAACCGTTTGGATGTGCATGTGTATGTGTGTGTTTTGTCATTCCATCTGAGGGACTATCTTCAGCAGATGCTCCAAAGCATTGCTGTCTCTTCTATTGAGGGCCAGCATCATTAAACTGTCATTGAGAAGTGACGCCACTTAATTATAGCAGTCCTCGATGTGCCTTTGCTGCAGGAGCCACCGCAAATGGAGATCGGCCTGCAGCGGTCACAGGAGCTGAGGGGGTATTTTTACACCACACTCAGCGCTTTTATCAAGTAAAGTGGTTCACACTTGGGCCACAGAACAATGACAATAGATTATCAAAGCATGCACCTTTTTGATGCCAGTCAATAGGTATTTAATCTTCTTATCGATAGCAGCCTCTCTCCTATAGAGCATGTAATGAACCCACGGTTCAGGGCAAGGTAAGGCATGAGGCAAAGTTCTAGTTTAACTAAAATACCTGTGTCTTTTTAACATTCTCAGGTTGCAGACTTGGGACCTTGACCTCGACATGATGGATAAGGATCCACTGAGACAATGTTAATGAACAACCTGTAAAATGTGTGACTTCACCAGTCAGCTGCTGGGAAATTGACGTCTCATTTTCACAAGCCTTAGGACAAGATCCTACCAAAGTGCTGCTATGATGTTAACACTGCAGTGAGGCAATCTCTAATTATAAGTTGTTAAATGCTATTAACTCCGTCAACATACATAACAAAACCCAGGAGTGAGTTTATTAGTCATCTATTCAGCAGGACTTTAACTGTTATGCCATTAACAGCATGTGAAGGTTTCATAATGGCTGCTGTGAAAACATCAAAAAAAAAAAAAAAACGTTAAAAATATAATGAGCGTGCGATTACTAGGATGACACTGTGGATAACACTTCCACTGGGGGTGTGACAGCACTGACAGGGGTGCGTGATGCAGTCATTTGGATGGCCTGGTGAGTGTGTGCAAACTCCCACAAGCGCTGTTGTGTTTGGAGTGTTTAGAGGTGGGGGTGACGAAACCATTCCCTCATTATAATGGCTCTCAACTGGTGAAGCTAAAAAGCTAATTAGAATATCATTGACACACTGCAACTGGCAGCTGTAACAGGGACTGTGCCCATAGACATGACCATTTGTAGTTATATCTTTGTACTTAGCAAACAAAACTACTGCAACTGAATTGTTATTGTATAGCTAACTGATAAATATTTACAGTATAAATACAGTGCATAGGTTCATGGACAGTTAATGATTGGAAAAAGACCAAGCAATCTTCAACTGTCCAATTTCAAACTCATGTAGAAGTGGTAGCTCAGTGGTTAAGATTTTAGACTACTGATCGGAAGGTCTTGAGTTCAATCCCCAGCACCACCATGCTGCCACTGCTGGGCCCTTGAGCAAGGCCCTTAACCCTCAACTGCTCAGTTGTATAAAAGGAGATAAATGTAAGTTGCTCTGGATAAGGGTGTCTGCCAAATGCCATAAAATAAAAAAAAAGAAGCATTAAGCACCATAATGTTCCTGCATTTCAGGTATAAATTTCACAATGCTTGTATTCTTCATCTCGCTTTGATCATCAGTAGTCGTAAAACATATTAGATCTTTTTTTTTTTTTTTTTTTTTTGGCTTGAATTTAAATTGATTTCAGGCTGGTTTGTCCTGACACAACTGACACAACTGGAAGGCCTTCACAGATCCTAATGTTAATGCTCATGTTTTATACACAGATGTAATAACCCTGGATTCAGTAGACCAGACCCAGTTCTCCTTCTCCTATTACCACCAAAAAAGATCTTTAGCTTCTACTCTCAGATGTGACGATGTGTCAAAGTCATTTACCAGTAATGAGCTTGTGACGGCCCAGTTTTTATTTTTGCGTGGGATTTAATTAATGGCCCAAAGACTTTCCATTGTGCTTTGAGCAAATGACTAATAAATCAAAATGAGAGATTTGTCAGGGAAGGAACATCTGTTTCTTACAAGCATTAAAACACGGGTGGCGCTGGCCTGGGCTGTGACCATGCGAGGCTGTAGGAGTCCTGTGCTGCGAAGCTTCTTCATTTGCTGCTCCAGTGAAGGTGAACAGGGAGCTTTCTAATGGGCCTGTGATGTTAATAAAAGGACAAAAAAGAGAACCAGGGCCACTCTCTTCCAATTTCAGGCCTTCTTTTGCTTTTGGGTGCCACTGTCCTTAATCCATGGTTTGTTAGCTAGGGCACCTAAACTGCTATGTCAGCACTTTTACCGGATGATTAATGCAACTAAATGAATTCATAAGGTACAGACAATATGAGCTAATTTCCTTCCAGGTCCAGCAGCATGTCTGCTGTGTACAAATAGCATTTATTTTTCTTTCATCTTGCACAACTGACCATTTATAGTTGAAGTCTAAAACAGTGGTGTGGTGTAATTTTAGAGAATGGCCAGAGACGGTTATCCTGAATGCCTCTTGAACCTGTACTCTGTTTTGATCTCCCACAGAGGGAGAATAAAATGGGTCACTAAAATAAGACATTAAAAATGTGCTTGAGTGCCATGAGGGGCTAAACAGAGCCATTTGTCTCCCTTGGCTGACTCACAGCAAATGCTGCTATACGCTATCCAGTTAGCATCTTTCAAATTTTTTTTTATCTTTTGACTTTAAAGGAATACTTGATCCAAAAATGTTCCTAGGGTTAGGAAAAAGCAACTTAATAGGGGTTAGTTAGCAATAGGCAAGCTCTACCTGACCATAAAAAGTGACTTGTGTCTCTTACAGTATATACAGTATATCTTGCTGAATGCCTTTGGAAATACTTCAACACAGTCATCTTGTGTGTTGCATTACAATAGATGAGGGAGGTCACTACAGTATGGAATAAATCAGCATTTAGGATGTACCACTTCTCTGAGAGCTCTTACTTTTACTGCAGGGCCATGGAAGGTAATGCCCCCACTTCTAAAAAAAAAAAAAAAAAAAAAAAAAAAAGAAGTCACTTCAAAGCCATTCATCAGCTTTCCAAGAGAGCAGACATTGGTTCCACTCTCTGGTTTAATTGTTAATGCTAATTGCTATTTATTGGCTCAGATGCAAATGATAGGCCAGCCAAAGTGAAATTTTATGATGAGTGAACTCCCCCTTTCGCACAAATTGAAAAAGTGAAACAAGAGGAAGATGAAATGAGGCGAGGAAGGTCTTAATGGCGGCTTTTTAATGGGGAAGGCAAAATTAAGACTGATTTACGCGGCATGATCCCCTGTTTCCCCCCATCAGCCCATTTGGCAGGAAAAATGGAAAAGTAATTGTTGGGCTTTTTTTGATACAATGCCTCAAACGGTTATTTATTGACTGAAATTAATCACTGTTTATCCTTTATTCACACAGAACATGCTCATAAGCATTACAAAATCCAACACTTCATTTTGTCACTTTCAGTTTACCCTCAATTTGGGGGGGGGGTATTACGTGGGCAGTTTGGATTCTCTTGAAGCATGTCCTAATTCCTCAAGTTAAGTGACTTGGTACTGAATAATAAGTTGTCTGTGTAGAGGCATATTATAACTACATCTCTGCATTAGAAGTAACAATAGTACATAGCTCCTCCAAGGCCTTACACACAGGTCTGCACACCTTTACTGAAAAATTATTGATTTCTAAAATAATTTTAATGCATAACAGTATGATTCATTCCTCTCCCATCCAAGAAGCACTGTTGAAGTTCTCACAATGGCTCTATTCCCTCTTTCTTCAAACCCCAACTTCTCTTTGCACACGGAACATATCGTCAGCCTCACAGCATAATTGCCCAAGTCATATTTGGTCAAAAATGACTTAGGCAATTATGGTATGAGGCTAACGATATGTATTTATGTACAGTTTGCACAGTTTTGCACATTCTGCTGTACTGTAGTGTATTTGGATTCCACTCACTCATGTCACTGGATAAATGTCCACTTATTATCACTGCATTTGCACCTTTGTTTTGATTGTATTGTACTGTCTTTGAATCACATTTATCATTTACATGTCTCTAGACTCATCCCTACTCACATATCATGCCATTTGCACTGTTTGTCACTTGCCTTTCCTGCCATCCTAGCTCATTTTTCTCTTATTTACACTTTATCACTCAATGCTACTTTACTCGGAAAATAAAGTTAAATCTCAGCTTATGACAGCCACTTCTTTTGTGCCTCTCTATAGATAGTGAATTATCTAATTATAGCGAAACAGACTACATGTTTTGAAATTGGCATTTTCAACTTGTATGGTAAATTGCGGTAGATGAGGATGATTACACTGTGTGTTTTATTCTGGTTTGAAATAGCAAAAATAATTCATAATTCAAATGTAGCCTGTAGGCCATAGCAATGTTTAGCTGTTCAACTTCTACAACAACTTAACAATTTTGTTTAATTTAACTGACTATCTTACAGTGTGGTAAATTGCCTTGTATCAGTTTTTCTTCACTCTTTTTGGTTTTAGACTTGCATGCATTCAAACTCTCAATAATTATTTACAGTTCTTGATGGAGAGTAAAAATATTTTGATATATAAGGTGTTCCTTAACTTCCTCCCCCTAAGGCAAGACTCCTTTAAGAATGTCCTGCGACCAAATTACCATGTATTGCTGTCAGCTCCTAATCACTGTGATTAAGCAAGCAATTCCTAGTCACAGGCCCCAGGCTCCAGTATGAACGCCAGCCTCTTGGGGACTGACTTCTGTGGCAAGAGGGCATGCACGAAGTCTCTGACAAGCAAACTCAATGGAGCGGTCAATTCGTAAGCATGCACAGACAAAAGGCAGTCTCAGTCTAATAAAGGCCACTTTGAGCTTTTCATGCTTCTATTACACCCGCTGAGACTGTCAGCTTTTATCCGTGCATGTTTACCATATCCTTTCAGTTGCACCTATTTCAGTGATTAAAATCCTTGGAGCGCCACTGCCAGGTGCACGCCTTGCCAATTAAAATTCAATCCAATCGTGTGGCAGCCATAAAGGGCTGTGATTCCAGGAGGGAGAGTGGGTGCCGCACCATGTGATCTGGGGAGGTTAATGCAGTTAGAGTTATTTCACAGTCCATTAAGGAGCTTATGTTGACCCCATGACCTCAGAGCCAACAACACCGAATCCATTATCATCACAATGGAAGGACTGCTGCACTGGCTGACATGACAATGGGCCTGGGAAATCCCAAGTTAGCACTTAGCAACGGTGAAAAGCAGACACCTTTTTCCCCTTGTCCTCCCTTCTCTTTCTCTCCTTTCTCTTTCACTGGTTTTTGCGGTTGGACTGTTAAAACAGCCGAACTGTAATTTGCATCATTGTATTTTCAAAGGTACAGAGAAGGACACTAAAAATAGGAATGTGAGGGAAAAGCAGAAGAGTGGGCTCATGGCATTTGATTGAATTACGTGAAAATCAAATGCTAGTAAGAGCTATAAGTGACTGAGTGTGTGAATGTGAATATTACAAGTCGCTGATACACAACTTTAACAGATGGCTCCAGACATAGATGAAGTTATCAAATTCAGAAGGTCAGTGACATGAACTTCCTGCTGGGATGTTTTGTAAAAAGTCACCTTCTAGAAAGGAAACATAAGACTTTCTAGGAGTTTAGAGAAGTTTCTTTGTGTAAATGTAACCATGTCTAATTGACATTTCCAAATGAAAAAAAATATCAGATGGGCAGGTTCTAATTCAGCAAGCTAGGTCGCATTACCTAAATGGAAATGTGGCCACACACTCTTGCTAAACCTCTGCTTAGGGCTTATTTGAAAGACGGTGTATGTTATTTTGACATGCTTTTCAAGAATCTATAAGGGCACCTTAACATAATGTCATATTTTGATCAGTTTTCTAGATCTTATCACTAGAAATGTGTCAGATATACTCTGCATGTTTGTTTCCTCTTTTTCATTTTAGCTAATTATTAATTTATGCACTTTCATGGGTAGCAAAATGAAATATAGTTACTTTGAGACATACTTGATTCATATGTTAACTTGAATTATGACCACCAGCTTTGCACAACAATTTTAGCTATCTGGCCCCCTTCAAATATTTACCTTAATTGTAATTATTTGATATAATCTTTCCATATAACTAGCTTAATCTTTGATGAAATGATTAGTGAGAGAACAATGGTCTCTATTTATGGTTATGTCATTTACTGTGGCATTTATTTTTTAAATATTAGTTCATTTAGTGGTCATAAAAATGCCACTGGAGTAAAACTTGGCAGTCTGGTAAGAACAGAACACATTTCTCTATTTTATTCAGATAATTTAGCCATATATTTTTGTTTAAATTTAATTTCAGGTCTGTATTTTCTGCTTTCTTAGAACAAAGAACATGCTTTACATTTGTCTATTATGAACATACTATACATAAAAATACTATACATAATATATTCACATAGAGAGCTTAAGAAATACTGACCCAGATTTTACAACATTTCACTAAAGTCACTACAAAACATATAAAGCATTTATAAATCCAATCTACTGAACTGACTGTGTCTTTCTTTTATAGCCACCATGTATATTAAAGTGCACTTAGACAGGGGCACTTTACTCATATTCGTGCTTTTTTTTTTTTTTTTTTTTAAGATTCTTAGCTTTGTAAAGCAGTTCTGCTTGAAACCCCTTCTAACTGGGAACCCCTGTACTGTAGCATTCTACAGTAAGGATCCCTGAAAGGGACAAACAAAAAAATGCTTTCTAGTTTAAATATTTTTAGAACAGTGATTTTGTTTCAACATGATAAATGTATGGGTGGTTAATTGCAGTTTCCATATACCTTACAGAGCATAAGTCCTGCATTAACTTCATTATAAGGAGATGAGCTTGTCCATATGAACCTCACCTTTGTCTGCTGTGCAGAAGTTGTACCACTATCACTTGGCAGAATAATATTGTATTCAATGCTTATGAGTGATGGAGCTCATATAGGGATGCTGGTCAGTGGCATCAGCCCAGCTCAACATTTGAGCACACATACATACACACAGAAAAAAAAAAATTAAAAGCTAACAAATCACCTACACACTGAAATGCAGACAGTAAAATTAGGTGTCCCTGACTAACCGTTCTAACCCCCAGATCCCTGGTTACTACCGTTTCCCACTTGCTGAACCCCCTCCACCATCCCCCTGCTGGAGTACTCCATCCTCTCTCCCCTTCACCTCACCCTTGGCGGTCCTGCACCTCTGCCAAAACAGCATGGGATGTTTTCGAGTTGTGGAGACGGCGGCATGACAGTGAAATTGATATCCCTCCCCGTCCTCTTCCCAGGCAATGTGTCGTCATTCTGGGACTTATCAATGTGATTGATGGGCGGGGTGGACAGCAGGAGGGACCCCAACCTTAATCAAATCCAAACACCCTCAACAAATTGGACAGTGGTGGACTAACAAGTCCACTACCCCCCAACACTCTGTTTAGAAAAAATCTTGATAAAAGTCCTACAGGAGCTACAGTAGACATGGGAGAGAGGAAGAGAAAACATGGTGCACTGTAAGGCAAAATATGAAAGTAATAAACACAACATTGTTCTTAACCAGTGGATCACTATTGAACAATGACTGCTATATTAAAGACTAAGTTGTAGTCAGGTCTTTTGGCATTATGTTTTTAAAGTATTCTTTTACCAGGAAACAGCCATAAAATCCTAAATGTACATCTGAAATTCTGAGATTGAATTAGTTCTCTTACTTCAAATTAATTTGAATTTAAATCCTTTTCATTGTTGTATTGTATTTCATATTTCATACAACACAATGTCACGTTAGCATTTAATATTTGTGTCCGATTTGCTGTGCTTCTGATCACAAAATAAACAAACAAAAAATAATCCAATAGTGTTGTTTTAAGCTTTAACATGCCTTTGCTCGGTCATTGTATTATTGACTTTGAGTGTATTTCTGTTTCAATGTGCATTCAAGTGCTCACAATGCACTGTGTCACATCCAGCTAGATAATCGCACAAAGCACATCTCACATCTGTCCTGCAGCTGTCTTACTCTATTGACTGTGTCACACTCTTTTTTGCCTCCTTTTTCTTGCCATTATTTTCAAATTGTTTCTCCAAACTGCACGACAGATGGTTTTTCAATCACTGTTCCATTCCGATTGATTACCAATAACCTAACTCGCATTCCACAACATTGCTCCTCTTTCTAATTCAAATCCTGCGCAACACCCTTCCCTTTGATTCGAATATCCTGCTGTCTTTCCTCTATTAATATTAGCATAACAAACAATTCAATCAATTAAATGAAATCCTTTCACATAGGCTTTGTGCTCCTACAAGCTATTATCTTTGAAACAAATGTGTACACTTCCTTTTTTTCTACAATATAGTTTACAAGGATCTCACATCATCTGATGGAAAGCCTTATTGATGTTCATCCTTATTGCTGGCAGGTTCTGAATATATTTTGTAGGACCTGAAGTGGATCATGAGCCTTTCCTGGGAACACTGGGTGCAAGGAGGGAATACACACTGAATGAGACACCAGTCTATTGCAGAGCACCATGTGTATTAATGTAATGAATATGTGATGTCTGAAATTGTTTTATAGGTACAAGAGGACAATCAATGGCCTCTCTTTTATAGTAATTCAAGTACAATTACAAAAAACATATTGCAAAGTTGGCCTCAAATAATGGACAGATGAAAGCATTTTGTTTTCTCCTCCCTTGTACATTTACTCCTTGGTGACTGTTTCCTTCCGTAAATAAGTCAGAAGTCGGGTTGTATGGGAGCGAGTTAGAAGAGCCACCCCCTCCCCCTCCCCCCGGATGCCTGTAGATTAGATTGGGGTGCACTCAGCTCAGTGATTCCCTGAGCACCAACACGCAACCCTCTGTACCTCACTGCACTGATGGTATCTGTGGGTAGATTGATGGGTACCTCCGGCTTGGCCATTTCTGCAGAGAATGGCCAGGCTCCTTTGCCTAATGATGCTCCATCCATCCTGGGGCTGAGAACACAGAAGAGGGCCAGGGAGGATGGGTAAGCTGCCTCTGATCACTCTCTTATTTGGCAGTCAGCACAGTGTTCATGGGAAACCCTCCACAATGCACATTAATATTATATATAGATACCCTTGTCAGGGATTTACATCCCCTGATCCGAAATCCAAGAGGCAAGGAATGAGAGGCTGGTGGTGTGGGGGTGATTGATTGTGTAGGAAGTTGGAAACCAGAGGGAAGGAAAATGAGTGGGAAAACACAGGCTGAAATTAATCATGATGCTTATGATAGCTTTTTGCAGTTTTGACACTGTTTTAATGCTGGGCTTATCATTAGAGAATGAGTGAATGTCAGTGAGACATTTTTACCTTGGTTAATTACAATTATAAAACTCTTGTTCAGTCAATGTTCACAACTGGATAGAGTCTGCATATAATCCTTTTCAGTCATTCATCTTCAGTAACTGCTTTATCCTGGTCAGGGTTACGGTGGAACTGGAGCTAATCCTGGTAACACTAGGTGCAAGGCAAGAGAATTCACCTCATATGGGATACCAGTCCATTTCAGGGCCCCATTCACACACCCATTCACATCTACAGGCAATTTCGTCTTGCCAGTCCACCTACCTGAATATTTTGGGAAAGTGGGAAACTGGAGAGCCTGGAAGAAACCTGTGTGAACACAGGGAGCAATCAAACATGTGAAACTCCATACAGACCCAAGCAAAGGATTGTACCAGTGACTCTGGAGCTGTGAGGCAGCAGTGTGCCACCATGCTGCCTTGTCACCATTTTTCATTATTCACGGTATGTATTTACACTATGTGGCCAAAAGTATGTGGACGCCTGACCATCACACCTATATATGCCCATTCCAAAAGCATAGGCATTAACACCATTCTAGGCATTAATAACATTCCTCCACACCCTTCACTCTTATGGGAAGCCACTAGATTTTGGAACATGGCTGTGGGGATTTGTGCTCATTCAGTGACAAAAGCATTTTTGAGGCCAGGCACTATTGTCAAGTAAGAAGGTGCACAGTCAGTGTTCCAATTCATCAAAAGTGTTCAAGTGGGGTTGAGATCAGGGCTCGGGCCACAAGTTCTTCCATATCAACCTTGGTGAATCATGTCTTTATAGACCTCACTTTGTTCACAGGTTCACTGTTATGATGAAACAGGTTTGGATCCTTTAGTTCCAGTTAAGGGAAATTATAATGCTGCAGCATACAAAGACATTCTGGACAATTGTGTGCAGAGGAAGGCTCACATAGGTGTGATGGTCAGGTGCCCACATACTTTTGGCCATATAGTGTACGTAACAATTTTTTAAAAAACATTGACTTACCAGTACACTTGAATGTACTGAATATAATATAATATATTCTGCTCTTGCTTTTCTGTTGTCTCATAAAGTATTTACAGTCTGCATTACGTTCTAACATTAAAATATTTGACAAAATTAAAAGAAAAAATAAAACTACAAATTAATGTCCATGGCATTTTACATTTACTATAATAATAATAATAATAATAATAATAATAATAATAATAATAATAATAATAATAATATAACTCTACTGGGATACCAGTATTAGAGCCCCTCCTGTGCACAGTGTGACAGCTTGACATTATTAAAGACTGGACAATAATGTCGGACAGCCATATTTTCCTCAAAGCGATGCCTAACTCCAACTGACATGTTATCATGGCAGGAAATCAATACGTTATGGATGTAATGAAGTAATAAGTGTTTCCCCCCCCTGAAGCAATCACATGCAGCTTTAGTCACAGCCTTGGAGCTTAGCTCATTTTAGCTAACAACTTCATTTCCCAGAGTTTAGTTACACTTCACTAGAGCTCCACTCTCAGAAAGAGCATTGCTGAAGCCATGCTGTTGAATTGGCTATGGTGAAGATATCAGGGTTGAGTCCCTCCAAGCTCCTAGAGTTAGCCATCAGCTTAATCAGCCTGCCAGTCTTGATTAAAGCAGTAACATGATCTGACCTCATCTAACTCGGCATTGGCAATGATTTGATATATTTGGGCAGCTCATTGTGTTTTTAATGTGAATTGAAATTGATTTCCAAGACTTTGGTCCTTAGATTGGAAAATAATGTTTTCTAAACAATATCAACACAGTCCTGTTAATTGAACAGTAATTGTATAATGAATCATCAAATAACTGCCGACATACCATACATTTCTATAACTCCATTTACATTCCATTATATTTAAAAATAATAATTTTAATTGCAATGAAGAGTTTCCCTAAGCATATAACCATTCTACATACTGCTACACTTCAGTCAGACGTAAGTGATACGAATCGATCGGTTTACTTAATCTGATTAGGATTTGTGCAGGAATGCATAATTCACCTTGAGAAGTATTTCTTTAGCTTAATCTAATATTAAATTGAGGGTGTGAATAAGGTGATGGAGAAATCAATATTTGTTGATGTTGAGAGACTTCTAAATACCAGTTGCAATTTTCTGCGTTGTTCGTAGGGACAATGTCATTCCTTATTTATGAATTGATTTTCATTTTAGATTCTTGAGATTCAGCTTGCTTGGTTAATGGATGTCGCCGTCCTTTCTATTGAGTCAGTGCTCACTTTATCACATTACACAAGCAAATGTAATGACATTAAGAAATATGCTGAATAAAAGAAACACTTAATTGTCCTCAGTTCTCTGTGATGTTCTGTTGAAGAGACGTTATGCTCTTCCACTTGACATCTTTGCTACTAACTAGTTTCTGATACTGCGCTTGTTTATCATATCAGATCATTTTGCCTAACTCACTCTGGACCAGTACACTTGCCACTGTGTGTTCTTCCCCTGCCATGGGTTCTTTTCTCTGTGAAAACATTCCTGGCATCCCAGCCGTTAGGAGGAACAGTAGGGAAAACGTGCTCTGGGACCCCTGTGCTTCAATCAACCAATTATAAAATCAATGGCTTTCACATTGTGCAGGCTGACAATCAGCTCTGCCAATTAAACACCCTTCTGGCCTCATGTGTCCGTTCCATTACTGGGCTCTTGCATTTGAGTAGGGCTGGCTGATCAAGAAAAATTATGCCCCTAATAACAGCGAAACGAAAGAAATTTGGACAAAACGACTCTCTGCATCACAGATTTTGTTTACTAGTGGGTAATTAATTCTCCACATATGTTGGGAACATCTGTCGCAATGACCTGCCATCGTATCAGGGAAACAACTGCTGTGCTGCTCCTCCTCCGGTCATTAGCGCAACCATTTGAATTACTCTTCCTCTCTCTCCGCCTTGACCAAAGCGCTTTCCAACTTTATTTTTAAAGCACCATTGGCCCTCCTCACTTGTACTTTTTGCACCTTCCCATGCAAGTCACTTTGCTGCTTGCCCAGGGTTGTTTTTCTGGCAGAAATAATAAAAAAAAACAATAGTGGCTTTAAATTTTGAAAAAGAGTGCTTTAACCCATGCACAGTAGCAATGTTTAACAGTTGAATAGTGGTTTCTTTTGTCAGACAATCTATTTATTCATAACTAAGGGCTTTGTTTACTATGTACGAATGTCCCAAGAAATCCCAGAATGTTTGTCACCTACAAACATAAGTTACCCCTTACTGAATACAATGCAATACCATAAAAGAAAAAAAAAATCAGGAAACTGAACATTGATATGATAGAAAATGAGCTTTGAGGACCATGATCGTGACATCTTGACTTCTGTTCAGGCCAATAAATGTATATGCTGGAAGAAATGGAAGGTCAGCATAAACATAATCAAATAAGTGGAGGAGGAAGTGTGTGAAAGGGTGTAGGATGCTATAACACAAGACTTCCCTGTTGTGGAAGTACTGGCCAATTACACTGAATGGCTGTGAGGTGTCTGACTGAAAAGTGACAGGTCTCTGACCTTTGCTATAGCAGAACGTGCACTCTGGGGAATGTGGATGGATTTGACCATAAAGTCTCATGAATTTCTGCAGCTCATAGGGCTGAATTTTGAAAGGATAAAGAATGAATAGTAAGAGTCTGGTATATGGTGATGATATTTTATGGAGCTGAATTGGTGCTGACTTGTCTTTGACTTTTTTAGTGTAACAGAACGCAAGACAATGGGAGCAGTTGTTAAATGACATTTCAGCTTTGCTGAAATTACGATTTTATTTATAGAAATAACAGAGCTATATCATTAAGAATAGTAAGTAATGAAAGTAAAGGAACACACGGAGAGAAAATGACACTCTTGACTGGTTTTTGGGTAATCTTAGCCACCAGGAGTCTACAGTGACTGACAGACAGCATCCTTAAACTGCCAGGCCATCGCAAGTGTGTGAGGTTCGCAGCCCATGGCCACCAAGAGCCTGTCCCTCTGAGGACCGCTCAGAGTACAGTAAGTGGGAGAGAGGGAGGAGTCAAGGTCATGGCTGTTGTACTGGTAGAGAACAGTGTTGATGCCAGGCTGGAAAAGAACACTGACGTAACAGCGGTCAAGGTGAGATGCCACACACGATATCATCACGAGTCCCTGATACTGATGGAGTGCTGACAGTTAGATCAGCCATGAAATAAATCCATACAATTCTCTTGTTATGTGTGTGTGTATGAGTGTGTATCATATTTACCTCATCTAATATGACTGTGATTACAGTAAAGAAGTAGAAACTGCTGTATATAAATATGCCAGTTATTGCCAATATTGCCAATAGATTACTTATTGCTTTTGTGTTAATTAGATTTTTTATAGTTAATGTCCATCTGTATGATCATAGTTAATAAACATTATATTTAGCATACAAAATACATTATAATGCGCAGAAAATGTATGACTGGATTTAGCCATTTTTCCTTGTTCTCCTGAAACAGATTACAATAATCATAAAGTAGTTAATAATATATTCTTATATGATTAGTAATTATACTGACACATGTAACAGTGAAAATGATTTATAAGCCTACTTCCTCATATCGTCTCAGGAAGTTTTTCCTTGCCACCCTCACCACTGGCTTGCTCATTGGGAATACATTCATAAATTGACAATTTATATCCTGAATTTTATATTTTTTTCTGTAAAGCTGCTTTGTGACAATGTCCATTGTTAAAAGCGCTATACAAATAAAATTGAATTGAAGGCAACAGATAAGTAAACTTCTCCTCGCGGTCAGAAGGAGAGTTATGATACTATTGACACTGTAATGAATCACAAATGACCCTTCCTAACTGGGATCCCCTAAATGTGTTAAAGGTATTCCTCTCCCACATTACACCTTTGGTGCAAACGAGTCAGTTGATTCCTATGGAGCACCAGAAGTTCCCAAACTTTTAGACTGCACAAAGTGGTCGTAAATGAGATAGAGCATGATGACTTCAGTGCCTGAGATACTCAGTGAGAGGTGTAGTAATGAGAAACAGGGTGGCTAGCCAAGTAGCACAACACAAAACAAACTGCACAACAGGGTCACGGTAATTAATCCCTCCTCCATCCACTCACTCAGACAATGACAAACTCTCTCCCTTTTGTCCTGACCACTGAGATAGTCCTTTCTCCAAAAAGAGGAGCCCACTTGAGATGGCAAAGGACGTCTGAGTTTACAAAATGGTGATTGTACGTATCCCAAATCTGTCCCTGCTAATTTCATGTGGAATCAATTAAATGGTTTTGAGGGGGGCAGAGCCTTTCCTGTCTGTGATCTCATCTGTTGTTTAATGCAATTGTCCACTCTGAGTTGTGCCATGTGGTGCATAATAAAGTAATAAGACTAATCTGGTTTTGCTGTTACCCCTCCAGAACGACACGGCAGTTATTGTATTAGATACATAATGAGATTCCGCACTCCATCAACACGATAGCGTGCTAAGCGTGGATGCCTCTTTCTTCAGACAGGAAAAATTTTCTCCATTTACATCCAATCATTAGTTTTATACGAATGTGCCCTTGAGCAAACTGCCCCTCTTGCCTTTTCTTGCTCGCAAACATTATACTCGGGCATCAAACTAACGTCACACACATAGACAAGGTCATGCACTAATTAATTAATTCATTCATTCATTCACTTAACACTGGATGTGAAGCAGGAATGGTATAGGCTGGAATCATAGCATCTCCTGAGAGCTAATCAAAATGGACATTTAAGTCTATGGGCAAACTTAAAGTGTCCTCCTCAGCTGCTCTGAGAGCCATTCATCACTACTGATTGGGTCTTGGAAAAGTTTTTCCACATAGTAGCCTATATCCTTCTGCTACATATTCAAGACATCACTGTTTCCATATTGAATTTGGCAATGTGGGAGGTAAAAAAAGAAACTTTAAATAACACCAAAGTTCCAGACCTTGGTGATCTCTATAGGACTCACTAGATCTGAATAAGCACGATCACATGACAAATGTTCATCTTGTGGTCATAATACTAGACAGTGCCAAAGCACAATTGTGTAGATCTGATAACTTTGTAGACATTCATGAATGATAACAGTTTTTAAATTACAGATTTAGATTGTGTAGATTCACATAATGAATCAGAATGAAGCTGCCTAAATAAGGCACTGGCTCTTTAAGAAAAGCTCCCTTGTTTACAGAGGCAATAGATCATATCTAAAATAGAGTGTTTGCACATGGCGCTACTGCGACAATCATTGCTAACTACTTGCCGAGGATCCTTGAAAGCTAAATCATTTTGCGATGCATCATTGAGCGTTTGCTTGTCTTGCCAGCAGATGGGTCCTTGTGGTCCATCTGTTGGAGGAAATGTCTTCAACAAGCCCCCCTTCACCTTCAGCCAAAGAGATGAGAGAGCATTTGAATATTCATACCATCAGAGGGTCAGGAGTTTGGTCACTGTGCTGGTTAACTCGGGTCGCAAAATTCTGGACACCAAATGAGGGGTCTTGCACCGTGACTTGCAGGAAAGTGTGTGTGCTTGAAAGAGTCAGACTACACGCTCACTTACAACAGATTATACCATGTCCCCTGGTAGTTATGAGGGATGCATCTGTTGGAACCCAAGTGTTTAATTTGCTCATTAACTGTACGCCTTTTTGAAATTTTTACTTTTTGCAGTATAGTAGTAGTGTAATTTGGTAAGGCATACATGTAGACAATGCACAATTTTCAACCCTAAGGTGCTCTGGACTTCTACACTTTAGTGATTAGGAATCACTTGCCCACTTTTATCATGCTTTTAAAGTTTAGGCTGCTGTGATGGCCTCTTAAGTGGAAGATTGTAAAGTGATCATTTAAGTGTGCGATAGTGGAAGGAGTGCATATCCTAATGAGGCCAGAATCGCAGCTAGGTCAGTAGTCCTTGTGTCACACTCCTCAGTGGAATTCTTGGCTATAATCGACCTTCTCAAGCTCATTCCTGAACCTCTGCATATGAAATTTGATTCTTGTATGAGTATAGACTCGTAATGACAGGCTAACCCCTTAACCTCAATTTAAGATACCACTGCATTATTTTAAGAAAAGGTCTTTTCGAGACCACTCCATGGTTCAGTGGCACTAAATTGATTTGCTCTCTCTGTGAGGTTTCCATGTTATGTTAAATGGTGTCAAGCTCCCTGTTCTAGAAACATGCACTGTTTAACATAAGCCATTACTGTAAGATGTCACTTGTGTTTATTGCAAACACATGTCTATGATCCATTGATATTTTGACATGTACTTAGCAGAGGGGAGGATGGGGAAAAATGAGAGAGGTAGGTGCTGGAGGGGTTCCGATCGGGACCCATCCTGATTGGCTCCCCTTTGTACCGACCTACGCTCCACTTCCGATCTAATGAAGTTGTTGAAGTGTGGAGACTGACAGCTTAATTATCTTTTATGAAAGTCGGACAAATTGAACTGTGTCTTTCCATCAGTTTTTGATATATCAGGAGGCAGCTAGGGGTCCTGTGGCAGTTCTCTTGTGAATCTTAGGGCTAATCTACTCTTGCTGCCTCTCTCACTCTTGTTCTCTATCTTCCCCTGTTTCCTGTCCACTATATAGTAGCTAGAAAGTCTCTATGTATTTTAAGTTCCTGTCTTTTTTTTGCATAAGACAGTCTGACTCTTCCTCCCCACAACTCATCTAATATAGTTACCCTATACCTCCCCTTCTTTCTCCTTTGTTTTCTCCCTCTCACTTTCTCTCTCTCTCTCTGTCCTGACTCAAGCTCTGGCAGAGACTGCACCTGACATCCATATGTTAGCTGACAGGCCTGGCCCAGTAAATGATGACTATATCTAAATGTTGATGAGCTGGAGATGCGGACAGGGGGCTGTGTTTGTAAATGAAGGCTTGTTTGCAGGGGGGGGGAGACATGGGAGTTCTCGGCTAGCTGGCAGATGTCAAACAGTGAAGAGAGAGAGAGAGAGAGAGAGAGAGAGAGAGAGAGAGAGACTCACACTTGTGAGGTGTCTTGACAACTCTCGCAGTGGCAGGTTGGTGGACAGGTGACCTTTCACCTCCTCACTGTGTGATACCTGACAGTGGTACCCAGTTTCCATTTGTGTCAGTGCTGGACCTTTGAATTTTTCTCAGAAAATAAATATTGAAAAATAGAAATATGTCAATTATTGATGGGTCAAAGGTCCAACAGACATAATATATCCCTGAGATATCCTGAAATAATATCAGGACAATGGCCATATCACTTTTGGACAAGGTCACCTAAGTAACATTTTATATCCAGGTTTCTTTTGATAACCTTCTGTATTTGGAGGATGAATAATTTGGGATTTTTTTTTTTTTTTTTTTACGGAATGGTCACTCACAGCATGAACAGGACTATTTCATATTTTTACCAGTATTGGTATATCAGGATATTATTATATGGGCATATATAATGTCCATAATTTGGCAATCCTGGATTGTGCTATTACTGTGTAAATAATATGGAGTGGTACTCACTAAATACCCAGAATGATATCTGTTTGCATTTCATTTGTAAAGTTGTATTAGTTAATCTGTTCATTTTGTGTATTGATTTGTATGAAGGTGCAGTAACTTACGCAATAAACGCAATAAATGACAGCAGCCATTGTGTCTGAACGTCCAAAACACACATGCATGTGTCAGATTGACTGGAAGCACCTCCTTTCATGCTCACATGTGGTGCCAGTTAGATGGTGGAGCTGTTCAAACTCTTTGAACGCCCGTGGGCCATGAAGGCATTAACAGCATCGCCCAGGTGACCAATAGCGTCTTGCTAACTGAATGAGCTGTGCTTTTTACCTTTTGGACCATCTGGTCCCGCTGTTGGAGCAGCCTCCCCACCTTCTCCCCGGTGGGTTTCTGTCTGAAAGGAGGAGGCAAGACGAGGGGCTGATGAGTGAGGCCTCCAGGCCCTCCATCACTCCTTGCCACCAGGAAGGCACCAGCTGTCTGCACTCATTTGCATTCTCTCTTTCTCCAAGCCCCCTCCAAAAAAAATAGCCACAAGTTTCCTGAGGTGATACAAGACACAGTTAGGCAGGATGCATCAGTGTGCATGTATGTGTGTCTGCAGCTGGGGCAGGAAAGGTCATAGATCTCTATTGCCATAATGGCTGTTTTCTCTTGTCTTTATGGAACACAATGCGGTATATTAAGACTTTGCTTACAGTTATTTTGATTTGCATATATGAGGAATGGGCACCCCAGAGTTAATATATTATGCATTGACCATTAAACACAGTTACCATTAAAGATACAAGTGTATATAAGCAGACAGAGGTTGAGAGAGGGGTTGATTGGGAGAGGGATAGAGGTTGAACCTGGTAATGCATGCTGTTGGCTCTCAGTGTTGGACTCCCAGTGGGAGCAGCTCCCTCTGCCTCTCATTGCCCTCCTCTGTCTGTATGGGTTAGCTTTTGACAGCTTGGCTGATTGATTCTCTGAGTGGAGCCAGGCAGGGGCATAAGCCCACACACTGAGCTGTACCTGTCCACCCTGCCAGAACCTGGGGTGCCTGTCAGGGCCAAGGGTCACTAAGGGTGGGCAGTAGCTGGCACCTTCCTCCAACATTCATTGTCATCATCTTGATTTTTTTGCCCCTGTCAGATTGGCTGTCCTGGCCAGTTGACACATCCTGACCACCGTAAATACAGGGATGTCATGAAATTACTAGAGAGAAAGACAGATGTATCATAACTTAGACAGATTCATCTTTATTCTACACTTTGTCCCGTTTTGGGGTAATATGTTCTATAAATGTTGAAAATAATTACAGATTCTCACTCTGTCTGCGTTTTTAAATGTCAGCACATCCTGTCTATCAATACTGCCATGTCATTCAGGCGGCTGACGAGTGCCAGAGGCGCACACCTGCCAATACACCTTTTTAAGACAGACACCTGTCTCTTTCTCACGCTCTACACAGAACAAATGCTTGTCGCCTCCTGTTCTGACTGGCATTCATCATTGCTGTTGAATTTCATTCATCATCTGCATTGAAGAGATGTTTGGGGTTAGGGACTGTTAAAAACAGTCTTTTTCCCACTTTGATGAAAAGTCCAGGTATTAAAGGCTTGAACAAAACATCTGTAAGGATGTGATAAGATTGCATGAACCCGACATAACAACCTGCTCATTATAACTTGGATTGCTGGAGTGTATTAGTGAAAAAGGTGATCATTAAATGGAGTTCCTCATCCACAACTGCCACCAAATCATGAATTAGTCAGGGGAAAGACACTGGAGCTGAGGCCTTCAGCATTCAGTGCGCAATTGAAACTGCCTGCTCGGATCTGCATGAGAAATGTAATTATGGAATCACCCAAGTGAGCTGGGCTACACATCTGGCATAGCATCTGGCACTGCCCTCATTGCAGCTCTCCTGCTCTGTTCCAGACAATTCAAATACCATTCCTACAAGCACATTAAGCTTGCTATTTACTCAGTTCATGCTCTGCTTATGGAACAATGGAGACGGTTTCATATCCGTTCATTTTAATACAAATCGTTTGTGTCAAATGAGGGCCATTTCATGTAGTGGGTAGGGAACAATAGGATTAGATGGAGGAAAAGATTAAAAAATTAAAATGAAATATTTTCTTTTTTTACATACATGTTCAAATGGTAAAAATAAAAAGTTATTGCTTATTTTGGTTTGGAGTTCATAATCTTCTTCTTCTTT
>CM074954.1:21235616-21265320 GCA_037577455.1 Pangasius macronema
CATTACTCTGGACTGTTGACCCCAAGTACTTAAACTCCTGTACCTTCTTCACCTCTTCACCCTGTAATCTTACTGTTGTTTGGAGTTCATAATAGTTTATCCTATTGCCTGTGTTGTGTAAGAAATGGCTGCACAACCTACAGGCCACTGTAATTACAGAAATGATAGATGGTGAGAATGTCGCTTTAATCTTCAGGACAAAACAACTACATCAAAATATCAAATAAAGTTCTCAGACATTTTATTACGTATGGGTACATGACTGTTCTTCTTAGTAGACAGAGGGTGAAGATCCACACTGTAAAAAAAAGCTACAGTTAGCCAACACTTGCACTCATTCTACCACAAGGATGACAGAACCCTTTAGAACTAAAGCCTAAAAAACAACATGACCCGATCTCAGTTTATTCTAATAATAACTCAGGATAACCGCACCTTTTCCTTATATTCCAAATATTAGAATTCAAATGTAAACCTTTATTAATAGCCAAGTTGTAGGATTTAACTAATCATGCAGTGTGCAGAATTACCACCTCATAGCTCTAGGGTTTCATCCGCAGCTCAGGTTACTGTCTGCGTGGAGTTTCACATGTTCTCCCTGTGCTTGTGTGGGTTTCCGTCCAGTTCTCTGGTTTCTTCCCACTGTCCAGGTAGCTGGAATGGCTATGTTAAATTGCCCATACTGTGAATGCATGTGTGTGTATGGTGCCTCGTGATGGACTGGTGTCCCATCTGGGGTGAATTCTCCCACCTTGTGCCCAGAGTTGCTTGTATCCACTGTGACCCTAACCACGATAAAGCAGCTACTGAAGATATTATGTTCAATAATAGCATTAATATAACAATAACCATAACAAGAACAAGTAAATCTTGCAATGGCTGCTGGGAAAACCATCACACAATGGTATTGATTTTTTAAGACTAGTTATTTACATAATATTACATGAATAATAATTTAAATAATTGAAAATCATGACTACCCTTATTTGTTTTAAACAAACCACTTTTTTAAAAAAGGTTTATTAAAAGTTCAACACAGAGTGGAACAATGGGAATGGAAAACCTTATTCTCATACTACTTTCTCCACAGAATCGGATAATGTAAATAAACCTTTGTTTATTGCTAATGGGTGTTTTAGTCTGGTTTGGTAAAATATATGTCTGACTAATGTATAATTTTTGTATGCCCTGCCTGGGAGAGAGTGTGAGAGTTGCTAGTCCACACACAGAGAGGAGAGAAGATGGACAGAGCAGACAGACAGGTAGGAGGCAAGCCAGCTTCTCTGACATGTCCTGCTGTGACCCAGCAGTGAGCTCAGACAGCCCATCACTTCACTGTCAGCCCTCCGACCCACCTCCTCTCCCCAGTGCTCGAGTCCGTTAGCTGGGTTTTGGAGGAGAAGGAAGACCCCTTCACTGACTGATCACTCTGACCAACAGCACTGCACTGACCCACACGATTAGCACTTCTCACACAGTCCTGCTAATGAAGCCAGAAAGTGTGAGCTTTCCTGCTATGTGGGAGGAGCTATGCCTGGACTTTTAAAATGTTACTCAAATGCAAATATATTTTGTCTGAAGCTCAGCCTAAGGGACTTTCTTTAAAAATCAGCCATGTTAAGATACATCTTTGTAAAGAGCTTTGTAAATTTTCCCTCAAGACCAAACTTTTGAAGCATAAAAAAAAAAAACACTGAAACTATTACAATCAATATACAGTAATACAGTAATATTCATGTCTGCATAGTAATTCTTCACCAAGCTGCTAATCAAATCAGTTTTAAGTGTTGTTTGTAATAACTGTAATCATTAATTTCTAATAAAATTCTAATAGTTAATCCAGATCCAGACGACCAATCACCATACACTGTATGTGTATTTTGTGCTTATTGAAGAATTTTGTTCAGTCAGAATTAATTCAAGATCTTTTGATTTAGGAACTTAAATCAGATTTAAGTAGGGATTTTTAAGTCATGGAAAACATCTGAAAATGTATTTATGCACAAATCTTTATGCCATTTTCTATATGGTTTTTCAGGGGAGTGCTCCTAGTAAAGTCTGTCCACCTGGCGGCCATCTTGGCAATGGGCAGGTATTTTCAGTCATTCAAGATCAGGCTCTTACTTCGTTGAATGAGAAGAACCTCAAACATCAGAAACAGATCAACAAGATTACCTTTTAAACATGTATTTGAAATGGTGTTTTTTTTAATGTATTGAATCTTACCATGTTTCGAAGAATCTGATAGGCCAGATAGGAATCTGATTGGCTCTTTTTAGTGGTTTGGACTTCCATAAAACAGCCGCCATGTTGAGCTTAACACACTGCCCAGAATTTTCATAGTTTAAGCAGTGCCCTGTGACTCATATGTCATTGGTTTTCAGTCATCCAGATAATTTGAAATATCTAGTATTATTACTCCCCTAATGACTTTACTATCCATATGACAATAAAGGGGATCTGATTTTAAAGCTAAGCTAATCTTCAATATTTCTTGTACCTGTCTTCACTCATTAGAGCATTTTATCACTGCATATGGCCGTCAGACTGGCAGAGGACCTCCTGCCGTCACTGCAGCAACTTTTCACCGCACGCATTGGCTCAAATCCACACTCAAGCTGCAGCCAAACCCAACACACGCTCTGTGAAGAACACACTGCAGGGCTTGACTGTGAGACTTATTTATATTGCTCCTGCCTAATGAGGACATCGATGCAGAAGCAATAAGATGTTTTAAGAGACAATAAGAGATCATTATCGCATAAAGGAGAAACTCTGAAAAGTATAGCGGACTATACTGTGAGAAGTGAGAAGTACAGTGAGCTAACTGAGAATTATAGTGAGCTAACTGGGAAGTATAGTGGGCTAACCTGAGAAGAATGGTAAACTAACTGAGTAGTGGAGTATCTGAGAAGTATAGTGTGCTCACTGAGATGTATAGGGAACTAACTGAATAGTGGAGTAACAGAAAAATAGAGTGGGCTATAGCCAAGAAGTATACTGGACTAACTGAGAAGTAAAGTGGGCCAACTGAGAAAGTATAGTGGGCTCACTGAGAAGTATAGTGGATTAACTAATAAGTATAGTAGGCCAAAAAGGAGAATGGTGGGCTAACTGAGAAAGTATAGTGGGCTAAGCAAGAAAGTACAGTGGCCTAAGCGGGAAAGCATAGTGGGCTTACTAAGAAATTACAGTCGGCTAACTGAGAAAGTATAGTGGAATAACCATGAAGTATAGTAGACTAACTGAGAAGTACATTGGGCTCACTGAGTAGTATTACTCTTAACTGAGAAATACAGTCAGGTCCATAAATATTGGGACATCGACACAATTCTAACACCGCCACAATGGAAATCCATTGTGGTGGTGTACAGAGCCAAAAATGTTAGAATTGTGTCGATGTCCCAATATTTATGGACTTGACTGTATAGTGGACACACTGAGAAATATATTGTCAAAGTATTGTGCATCAACTGATAAGTATAGTGGGCTAACTGAGAAGTACAGTGGGCTGACTGAGAAAGTACACTGGGCTCACTGAGAAGTATACTGGGCCAACCATGAAGTATAGTTGGCTAACTGAAAAAATATAGAGGGCTAACTGAGAGGTATAGTGGACTAACTGAAAAGTATAGCATGCTAACTGAGAAAGTATAGTGGGCACAATGAGAAGCATGGGGGATTAATGGAGAAGTATAGTGGGCTAACTGAGAAATGCAGTAGTAACATATGAGTACTGATGAACTGGCTGTCTGAAACGTTTTGAGCACTGTGTCCTTTAGTCTAAAATATAGTTCTGGTGAATGTGAGATCTTACTTAAGTACATATTCAGTAACTGCTTTATCCTGGTCAGGGTTGCAGTGAACCAGTAGCCTATCCCAGGAACACTGAGCAGGAATACATCATGGTTTGGATGCCAAGAATGTTCTTGTGTGAACCCTTTTGCTGAATAATTATCGGTCACATTTCATGAATCATCCGAAAATGGCCTTTCCCACAATCCCCTGCCCTTGTTTCCACTGACGTGGGTCTTGCATGGATTATCAAACTTGGTATGAAAAGAGTGAGCAATCAGAGTAAGTCGCCAGGGCTTTTTTTTCTAATCGGCCTGATGGAAAGCGGCGTATCACTCTGATCGGAAAGCAGCATTTTTTAAGGAAGGAGTCAGCAGTGGCTTGAGTTATTGTGAAGTGATGGACTACCGTAGACTGAAAGCAATCAAAGAGATAGCTTGTGCATCTGCAAATTATCGCCGCTTCTGCCACTGATTCATCAGCAGGGGTGGTGGTGATGGTCGCCTGCAGGCCTCACCTAGACACACACCACATGCGTACACACACAAACACACATACTACCACAACAGAACAAAGCACTCAGAATTATTTGTGGAAATTAAATCTCTGTAGGAGATGCCTCACTTGGCCGACTTCGCCTTTCTCCCACTCAGTGAAATTAAAGACGTTTTTTTGTTCAGTGGAAAATGCATGGGAAAGTGGCCTTGGTTCCAGGACGAGGAAAAATTGGACACATGCACTAAAGGAGCTACCTAATGCCATGTGTCTGCTGATGGACAGCTGTCAAGTCAACAATCACACTGCACACCACTAAGTGCAATACTACTAGAAGCATTTCTTCCATTTGCTGAAATAAAAATANTAACTAGGTAAATATAATATGTAAATTAAATTATTATTTATACAAGTAATTAGTATAATTTGTACAATCCTAATAATCACATAACTTTTGAAAAATGTTTGTTTTAAAATACCCTCAAAAATCACAGAGGAATAACAAACATAATCTAATTACAGGAATAGTGCCAAAATATATATAGTAAATAACATGGTTCATAACATGGCTATCCTCAGATTTATACATATATATGGAAAAAAAAAACATGATGCATATTTTATTTAATTGATTTACTCTGCTAAACAATTTTCCCAGCATTGGAGTATAGTCGTCCAAACTTGTCAAAGACGTGGCAGGTTGTGAAGACTGTCTTGAATGGCTGGAAAAATGAACCAGATTTAACCATTAGAGCACATTCAATATCCACACCATCAAAAATAATGTTATTTACCAAGATTTAATAACCTATAATATGCAGCTGACCATAGCAAAACACACACACACACACACACACACACACACACACACACACACACACACACACACACACACATATATATATATAAATGCATTTTATATGTTCATGTATGTTTTATATGTTTTTACAAATATTTTCTGCAAGAGCACATTTAATATGCAAATATTAGAAAAAAAAATGCTACAAAGAACATTTTATGTGAAAGTAGGTTATTAAGTAATAGAGAAGTCTTTGGATAAAAACATTTTGAAGGCTGTCTGGGACCTGCAGAGACAGAAGCAAGAGACATAGCCTACAGTGTCTACAGAGGCCTAAAGTCAGCCTAAAGTCTACAGAAGAACTCCAGTATTCTTAAACAACTGCATGCAGAGAAGTAATGCAGTTTGAAAGACAAACAGAGATACCACCAAATATAGAATTCGTTCTTAGTGTTTACGTGCAATTTTCTAAATTTAGATGAACTTTTTGTTTTTTGTGACCGTTTCCCTGTTACTGTATATCAAAGCTCTGAATAGTCACAGAGTAGAGAGTTCACTGCGCATGCATAGTTTGCTCCACTGTGTGCTCTAATGTGATACAGCGGTGGAGAAGTTGCTGCTGTAAGTAGCATGCCCTCTTCATCATAATCCTAATAGTTTATCCCGAGCTCAGTCAGCCTGTTAATGATGAATGCCAGAGCCACCACACACATCCTGACCTCTATTTTTGCAGCTCTGCAAAAAGTGTCAGGTATTTTTAGCTGGACTGGATTCAGCTTTTTACAAGTGGCCTAGTTGCTGTGCTCATCTCTGTTTCACTAGATGAGCACTAATGCTCGCCGACCCCCCCTAGAGGCAGAGATGGTCTAAAACCACTCCAACGTATCTTGCCCGCTTGCTAGAGCTCAGGCTAAGCAACAAAAGTGTTGAGTTAAGTTAGACAAGCAGGAAAGAGAGGGAGGGAAGGGAGATGCTTTAATTATATATTTTGTTTAGACTAAAAAAAGACGAAGGACAAACTAATGTCATAGACTGGGGCTTTGACGATTTCCCTTCTTGCAGGCATGCATGCGATTTGTCTGTCAGTCAGCGTCGACCGGCGTGACAATCATCTTTTCGCCATGGCCTCGGGAAATGCTGCAGACTGCTGTCCTTGTAGACACCATTCAGTGCTGACACTAATGACTGCGGAGGAAAAGCAAGTGGATGCCGTCTAAAATGCATTTCATCTCGAACCCTCAAAAGAGGAAAAGGGAAAAGCAAAAAATTTCCATATGTGTGTTTTGCTAACATGGAAATCAGAGTAACAACTTGAATGAGCCGTATTTGCACATTGCTTCTGTGATGTAGAGCTAGTTAATGTGATGGAAGGCAGAGTATGTTGAACTTGCATTGAGGCGAAGAGGACACATGGTCAGAGCCACAGGAGCAGCCAACGTGTCAGCCCGAGGAAGAGGTGGAGTGTATAATATACTGTAGGTACAGGGAGTCCGAAAAGTCAGGAACCAATGATCGTAAAACTACATACACTTAATTTTGTATTTATTATTTACAGCAATATGCTCTGCATGTTCACCCCTACTCTCTCTGCATTTCCTCAGCTTCTGTTTCAGGTTTTTTGTGGATTTTTATCAACATATTTGCTCAACATATCCTAATTGGTTCCTGACTTTTCAGACACCCTGTATATTAATGCCTTCAGTGACTATGTTCAAACATACCCTTAGTTCAGTAAAAATGACAGGACTGTGTTACTTAAGTGATGAGCAAGGTCAATTCGTTAATATGATTCATTAAATTCATTCATTTTTCCTGAAACATTTTATATACCATAATTAGTAAGACATTCATTAATATTGAGACCCAAGTACACTAAACTGGGTATGACTAGCCTGGAGTTGTCTGCATTAGTGTGCATTTAACAGCTACTTATCTACAGCTTCAGTCTGAACACTCGTTTTATTTCGCCTGCTGGAGTCATATGTAACACAGCATTTGTTGTAACCTTACCCTTAAAAAACATATGCAGGCATTAAAAAACCTAAGATTGAATTATTTGCTTGACCATTCTTTGGCATGGAGCTGTTCTGTATTTTTTTTTTCTTTTTTCCTGAAACCAATTAGCGGGCTAGCACTTGTAGTGCAGAATGTAGGTCACAATCGAGTAATAAAAAAGTATTGACTTTTCTCTGAATGTAAGCAGTGTGAAAGGGGTGCTGCGGCCTTGTCGTACATGAAAAGAGCTCCATTAATTTCACTTATTTCAAGAAAGGACCCTGTCAAGTCCTAATGCATCCAATGCACTTTCCGCAGTCCGACACGCTGACATCTCGCCGGCCTGCAGCCGAAACGAGTTTACATTATGTTCGCTAGCGAGAAGTTGATGGTATAATTCCCAGCTGAAAAGTCAGAGGACTCTTTCATACATCGCTGCTTCTTGCTCCCTCTGAAGCTGCTACGGCTCCTTACACTGTGTAGTTCGACAAAGCAAATGACTGTTTGGTGTATTTGAGTTTTAGAAACTGAGAAAACAATTAGGGCACATCAAGCACACGTGCAGAGTTGGGTTAAGTGAGGTGGACAGACTGCACATAACAAAGGAACAGTTGTGTAATACAATGAGAGTAACGTGCTCTACTAAACTTTGAAATCACGTAATAAAAAGGCTTGGAGATATATATATATATATATATTTGGATAACACACTGGAAACCCACTTACTGGAAATCAAAAACAGAATTGAAATATTTGCGGTAAATACTGTGCACTATTACTTTAATACTTCAAATACGTTTTTGTTAATTTAATAGTAAATGTCCTTTAGTTATTATTATTATTATTATTATTATTAGTAGTAGTAGAAGTAGTAGTAGTAGAAGTAGTAGTAGTAGTAGTAGTAGAAGTAGTAGTAGTAGTAGTAGTAATAGTAGTTGTAGTAGTAGTAGTAGTAGTAGTAATAGTAGTTGTAGTAGTAGTAGTAGTAGTAGTAGTTGTAGTAGTAGTAGTAGTAGAAGTAGTAGTAGTAGTAGTAGTAGTAGAAGTAGTAGTAGTAGTAGTAGTAGTAGTAGCAGCTTCTCTGTAGCAGTTACGTGAGACAGGTCTGATTCAGTCTCAAAAGGTGTTAAAGCATTAGTACAGGGTATTAAAGAAAATATGAAATCCGTTATCTTCAGAATTCATTATCTTGGAATAACATAATTTCATAACAGTACATTGAAAATAAAATATGTAGTTTTAAGACCTGTTTCCAGAACATGAAAAGGTCAAAAGATACATTTATGGACATTAACAGCAACATTGCTGTCTTCTTTGGGAGGATACAGACTGCCATGCTTCATCTGGCAGTAACATTCTTAAAAATATTTTAAAATTAGAACTTAATTTGTATTTTTTACTGTGACTTTTTACGGGTTTATAAACATTTGATGTTTTAATGAGTCTGAACCATTATTCAGAATAATATGTGTGCACTTTAGGACGTTTCTGTGTGTGTGTGTGTGTGTGTGTGTGTGTGTGTGTGTTTTTTCAGTAAAGATCTTTATGCTATAAAATAGAAGTAAGAGTGGAACAACATCATTATAATATTTATGCATATTAAGAAAATTCTTTAAAGTGTAGAACCTTTGCACAAACAAAAACCTCATATCTCACTTTGGACCTTTTCATGCAGCTCATAGGAAATTTATTTTAACTGGATGAAAAGCAAAAGTTCAATGCACAAAACATTTAAAATGGAGGTTTCCTGGAGAAAGTCTTGCATTCTAGGATAGGATATCTACAGGCAAAAATACCTACAGGCAAAAAAACAATCAGGGTTGGACTGATAAAAAAGAAGTCCTTTATGGTATATGGTAATCAGTCCAACCCCAAGATGGCAATGCATAATAATTCGGCTTTATTCAGATGCTTGATGAAATATGCATCCCACATACCAAAGTCTTATTTTATCATCCGATTTTATTTATTTATCTCTCCCGTGTGAAGAAACGACTTTAGGTTGAGGTGGGGTATGAGTGTGGGAGACGAAAAAAACAAAACAAACACACAAATCTCTGCTGAAACATGCCAAGAAATAGAAAATAAAAGGAATCATATGTAATATTAATAACATATCATTAGAGAGTTAGACATCACTGATGGTCTCATAGCCAGTGATATGAGATCAGAAGAGGAAGGAACTATTAATTATAGCTCGAGAAAGTTGATCGAACTTATAGGACTGGTATACAGTCGAGCCTTAAATAGGAGTCAAATGTTTAGGTATATATCCTTCCATATTTTAAGCAAATTTCTAATAAGTTGGCAAGTTATGAGTTTGTGGAGAAAGACTATGTCAATAAAAACCAACTAAGACACTACTGGATTAAATAGTATATCAAAATGTTTTTTTTGGTCATATTTATCTTAGGAGATGCTCTGTTGAGATGCTGTGTGTAAAAATGTGGGAATGTTTTTTAAATTTATTTGTCAATTCCATTCGGGTTTTTTAGTGTAAGTTCAAAATGAGCATAATGTTTTAACATTTCCTATTATACTCATTCACACACTCAGTAACTGCTCTATCCTGGTTGCGGTGGATCCGGATCCCGGATCCTGGAGTTGTCTGAATCCCAGGAACACTAGGCGTGATGTGGGAATACACCCCAGAAGAGACATCAGTACACTGCAGGGCTGCATACACACATTCATTCACACCTAAGGGCAATTTATCTTAGCCAATTCACCTACTGCCATGTTTTTTGGGAGGAAGCTGGAAACCCCACAGGAAACTTAAACTGACATGAGGAGAACATGGATAGAAACTCAGCACAAACAGAACCCGAGCTGATGTTCCCACTTTGCAAATGATCATTAGAACATTAACACTCTGAGAGTTAAGGACAAGCCTCAAATCTGAATCCAACAGATGATGTCATTTTGTATAGCGTACCTTAATACTTCACTAATAGCCACATATGAGGAGATTTTTTTTATACTCTCCTTCATCCAGATCATCTGAGCTCAAGGGCTATGCAATTAAATTCCAGCACACACTGGATGTGGATGCTATTCCTCTAAACCCACTCTTTCACCAGGGTTTAGTGCTTTCATTCGTCTCCCTACGTTCCCCATAACTGTGATTTAGAAATGTAAATGGGTGCTGCTCCTTCTTGCAAGAGCGTCTCCTTAATCCAACTCGATTTTCAATGTCATATTCAGCTGAGACTTAACAGGATTAAAAAGAAACACCAAAAGCACAGGTAACTATTGATCATGCCTTTTTTTTTTTTTTTTAACATATTACAACTATTACAAATAGTGTAATGATAATGTTACTTAGCAAAACTTTGCAAATGTTTATGAATATTGCAAATAATTATACAGAGAGCTGAATGATAAAATCGTATCCGTTGTCTCAGAACAAATTTGTTTTGTTTACTATTAATATTGTGCATTATTGATTACTTTGAATATAAATTCTTGTAAAATAATCAAAGCCCTGTGCTATTCTGCTTTAATTAATGTGATCATAAGTGGAACAATGGAAAAGTTTGATGAACCCAGTGTAAAGAGGTCTGCACAGGCAAGCCTGTATTAATGCAAAAATAATGCAGTTGTTTTTATCCTGTTTTGACCATCTGTGTGTGTTTTTATTTATTTATTTTTAACCAGTCTCATACACCCTTCAGATTGCATTTGCATCTGCATCTTTCTTTCTTTTCTTTTTTTTGTTAACAAAGTAATCAAATAGTCATTTCCATTTTGTTCTTTGCTTCCTTACATTCCTCACAATGCAAAAGGAAGTCTGTCATGTCTGGCTGTTTGAAGGCTGAGATCTGGTGCTGGTGTGGAGAGTGTACAGCAAAGCAAAGCCGAAAGACTGGAGTATATTGGTTCAGTGGAGCATAACTATTATGGAGAGTGCTGGGTGCAAGGCTCTGGCACTCACTTAATACAAAGATGTTTTTGAAAGTTGTTATCTTTGATTCCTGTATATCCTGGAAAGACACTGATCACATATTGTGTGTGTTGTTTTAGGATTTCTGGATACAGCAAGCAATTGAATAAAAGGGTTCTTCAGTGGGGAATATAGTGAGCTAGTCCAAGACATCATAAAACAGGCTGTTTCCTTCAGTGATTAAGCCACACTAGACTTCATTATAGCATCGATACTTGAGGTTTCCTGCAAATTATTTAAATCTATATAATATCTGATGACGTATAGTACAACTGATCTGAGTCAAACCATTGCTCGGTGCTAAATATCGGAAGGCAACAAGTCACTTTTAAATGCTTCAAGTTATTTTTCATTGACATTAGTTGTATGCAGAATGATGAAAAAGGGAAATGCTGACATGATGGAGGAAGGCGCAGTGTTAATTGATACATACACAACATAAAAAAAAGGAGAGAGGCCCTTCGGGAGAATTGTTTATTATATGGCAAATGAAGGGGCTGAGAAATTTTATCACCCTATAAAACAGTTATAGTGAGTCACCCAGAGCCTCTTGGTCACTAATGTAGCCTCGAGTGATGTGTGTGTGTGTGTGCATGCATGTGCGTGATTGTAGGGTTAAAACCCAGAAACCATCAGCTATGCCCCAAAAAGCAGGCTGTTTTATTTTTCATTTTACTTTTGTATGAGTATAATTTCCGTTTAAACATGCCTCATACGTCAGTCACGTCACTGGTATAAATGTTCCTGCTTATATATGCTTGAATGTGGTGTTGTGGCTAAGCCATGGAATGGAAAAAGCAATTACTAAAGCAACATTCAAAAAGCGAGCGAGGAAAAATGTAGGTAGTGCACAGGGCTTTCACTACAGAGATATATCAGTTTAAAAGCGTGATTGATTAAAGTCTAATACAAGGTGATGGTGAGGGTTTTGCGGCTAGGCACAGCCACTGTCTGCACTTCATTAGGCTGTAATTAGCTAGTGCTAGTGGTGCTGATGCAAAGCTCAAAACACACGCTCTGGCCATGCAAAGGCCAGCCTGATGAAGGGCCGTCCTCATCAAGGGGGTGTTAACTAATGTGCTAATTAAGGAGTACGCATCACCCGTCATCCTCACCACCTGGACTTTCACAATGCACCAGAACGACCGCCATCATCACAAGAAGCTTTTGCGGTATACTGTAGTCATTTAAGGTCCATAGATCAATTCAGGATGTATATTAACAACAATTATTATGTCAAGCAGTGGGGAGTGAAAGATTGCAAAAGATAGCTGTCTATCCACACAAACTAAACCATGATGTTAGGAAAAGCAAAGACTTTAAGCGTTTAAAAAGGCAGATATAAGCATCAGAAGTTCATTAGCTATGTATGTGAGCATGTCTGAGGCCTCTGCCATCGTCACACCCCTTGCTTTTAACTTTACAATTGAGATAAATCACTGCGCGCTGCTTTTTTGGTAAAAGCTTGTTAATCTCACATCACAGGGTGCCATTTTAAGGAGAACTGGAAGAGGAAAGAAGAAATGTAGAGGAAGAAAAAAAGATTATGGGTATAATTTAATCACAAATGCACCTGAAAATAACCATATCCATCATTATCTTCTTGTGAGTCAATGTGAGGGAGAAAGGAATGAGGCGATGTGGAAATTCATTATTAAGACAGGTCTGTGTGCGCCACATATCTCACCGCTAAGCGGCAACTGCAGGCAAATATGGCACATTTATCAAGTCACAGACAAATGACACTGGGTTACTAGTTAGACAGTGTAATAAGTGCCATTTAATTTCCTCTTTAGAATCAATTTACGTTTAGGATTGCCATCAAGGGACAAAGCTTTTCCTGTGAGAGTTAAAGAGGTAGAAATACTTTTGCATAACAAATAGCTCAGTGAAGTCTGATAAAGACAAGAGTACAACATGATGTGGGAACCTACACGTTATAGCAGTAATGCGATTTGAAGGGTGTGAATGCATGTGAAGGAGAAAACAACCTCCCCCCCTCCCTTTTTCTCTAAATTAACATGATCATGAAAATCTTATCTTCTAATCTCTCACTTCTTCTCAAATATATCACCTTCAAAAAAGAAGTGAGTGGTGAAGACGTTTCCTCAGACATTTCATGACACATCCTTAATTGTACAAAGTAAGAAGGCTTTAGCCAAGCAACAGAAGTTCTTTTTGACAATGTAATTTGATATTTGTAGTGAACGTTGCCATGGCCTCATTTTCCCCTCTTATACTTCACAAACTATGTGTCCATCCACATAGCACATGCATCCATTTATCATCACCCCTTTCAATATTCCCAGCTTTCTACATTAAATCTTTTTTTTTTTTTTATCATTTCTCACATTTTTTTTTCTTTCAGAAAACATTGTAAACTTTTCCCAGCAAAGCAAAAGTAGCCATTTCCTCGGAAACTTTCATGCATTGATGGCACTCCGAGTCATGCAAAGCAATTTTTTTTAAAGAATCGTATCCTTTGTAGAAATGTAGAAATGAAATCTACTAGTTATCCATAATCCCATAATATATTATTAAGTCTTGGAGTATTTCTCACCTATCATTAGTTAACTATTAATGTGCTTCGTTAAGTAATGCTTAAGTACTTGCTAAGTTAGCAGTAAGTAAACAAGTGTTACCATGGTAGTTCTTAAACAATTACTAATCACCATAATAAGCTGTTTTGACTAAAGTGTAATGATTTAGTAACTAATATTACATTAAAATGCTGACAAAAAAATTTTGATCGACATGTATCAGTGTTGTAAACTTTCACATTACAGAGGTGTTAATTACTGATACATTAATGTTACTTATTATTATTTGTCATTACAAGTAAAGTGATAAATCAATGTCCTTAACCGTGCAAGTAAATAACTATTAACTAGTATCCAAAAATGGACAATAAGTCATTATATTTTTGTCAGAATATTAGTGATGAGTAGCCCAATTCATTTAGTTACCACGACTGTTTAAATTATTATACATCATTAGCATTGCTGTTTATTACATAAATGAATGGAGAACTGATATGGAAATACCTGACTACTTACTAGTACTCTAGTAAGTACTTAATCATTAATTAAGCAGCCATGAATCAATACAGTATCACAGTTATTTAATGTATCAGTAATTAATGCTTCTGCAATGACAAAGTTTATAATACTGATAAATGTAGAAACCACACTGGCTATAAACTGAATGAGGTTTTTGTCAGTTTATTGTAGTGATTAACAATTATTGAAGAAATATTATGGTAACACTTGATTACTTACTGCTGAGTTAGTACGTACCTAAGCATTAAGTAAGGAACTGTATTGTAAAGAGTTACAGTTGTAAACACTGTGCAAACATCTATACTAATTGGATTAATTTGACTTGCTGCTGCAGACATAAGCAGGAGATTTAACTTAAAACACTACCTGAATACATAGATGAGGCACTGTAATAAATTCAGCAAAAAGTGTGTGCGTGTGNGTGTGTGTGCTTTGTCAGTAAGATGAGAGACCTCTCTAGATGGGGCATAACCCCTGATGGTGGGGGGACCTCCCTTCTACCTATGGATCAGTGATAATCCTCAATGTGACATCCTCAGCTGCGTCAATTATGCTAATCACACGCACGCTTGTTACGCTGAGCCTTCATTACTGTCAAACGCCAGCAGGACAGGCTTTACACCCCTGGAATATGAAGCTGGCTTCAAAAGAATTGAGAGAGTTACTGTGTTGTGTCATGATTTGCTGCACTTTTTTAGCATGTTATGTCATGATGAACCTAGACGGGGGAAAGATTCATTCATCTTCAAATAGGGATTAATAGAAAAGATGGCATGTGGCAATCCCAGTCTCTTGCGTTCCTCGAGTTATCAAACAGTGCAGGTACATGTTCGAAAGTGAGGCGCTGCAACACTGGCTGCACATGCCTGAGCAGTGTCAGTAGTAGGCACTCATATTTATTTAGTTCTAGGAGGAGGTATTTCCAGGCAATTGCACTGGATGCAGAGGGCAGTGCCTGCTGGTAAGAGCCAATAAAGAACTTTCATCCATGAACAGCCTTCAGCAAACACAACAGTCAATTACCTAATGTGAGGACTTCAGGACGGTGAGAGGAGAGAGCTATTTCCTCTCATTTACTTTTGGGTATTTATTAAATTGCTGTCAGATTTGACAAATTTGTGACATGATTTGAAGATGGGGTGTCTTTGTGTCTTTTCCTTTTCCCTGCTCAATCATGCCATGGACCATATACAGTATATTGTGCTAGAGTGCATATTCGGTGTATCTGTGCTATAAGTGTACCTGTTTTTCTTGTAGTTGGGCCCTGTTCTCCTCTCGGAAGTGCTTGGTCCCATATGCTTTCTGTTGATATGGAGAATGTGTGTGGAGAAGAGGCTCATATTCTTTGTTTCGGTGGGCTTTTGAAAAAGGCAGAAACCTATTCCGGTAGGGGAAAAAAAACTGTAGTTAATATTTATGTAATAGTTCGAGTTTTTTTATTTTCACATATAAGCTTTTAACTTAAGGAACTTAAGGAGAAGTGATGTAAAAAATGCTGTAAAATGTTGTAGCAGAAAAAGAAGAAAAATCCACATTGCTAGAGCTGCCACAATCAGCAGTAGAGATTTAATTAGAGTCCTAAATTGCAGTAATAGCCTCTAGTTCTATCTAGTACATCCACTCCCAGCTAATGTTTCAACCCTTATACATCACCATGTCGGCTCATTCCTCCCTTGGAACCGCAATGGATTCCAGTCCAAATCGGAATGGCTTCTTAATCGCTTGATTTCTTGTGGGTTGTTAGAGTCGCCTGTGTGTTTGTTGGGCACTTGTTCAATGCAAATGGCTGTTACTTAGGAAAAATGCCAGATGTTAATTACAGCGAGGTTGATTTTGTAAATTGCACCCAAGACACGTTGCCTGGAGGAAGATTTATCCGGCGCAGTACAAGAGGTGTCTGCATGAGCACGGCTAAACGTCCTCTGGGCATTGGCTTGGCTCATCACAAAACAAACAAACAACCAACAATTCTGGCACTCCCTGCGAGCTTTTTCTGCACTAAAAAGCCCTTTCATTCCCCCACACTTGTCATATGCAAGTTTTTAATGATGATCTGACGACAAACACAGGTGTTAAATTGTACATTTGAACGCAATTAAATAAAGCTATGTGGAAGCTATACTGGAGATAGTTAGATCATACAAAAGCCATATGCAAACATGGAACTGTCACTGAACAGGAAAAAAAGAACACACCTCTTATCAAAGCACTTTGTAAAAGGTAAACTGTCTATAAATCATTCCTGGCATATGGATATTTTATAATTGCCTCTTCTCCTGTGGGTAATCATGCATGGGGGTGGGCTTGGGTATGATATGATTGGTGGGGGTAACAAAAAGTAAAATACTGTTAGATCTGACAATCAGGCAATGGCAAAGAAAGAATCAGCATGAGTTTGTTATTTAATCTCCCTATACACCTCAAGGAGAGAACCTATGTATAATACCCTAATAAATAATTATGGCCTAATAGCCTAATAAAGGAGCAAAAAATAACTGATAAAAATTTTGATGGGGCAGTAAAAAAGTTTGCATCAAACACAGCACTTTAAATAATGGCCTCATACATACATCCTTCCCCACTAGAGACACCAGCCGCTCCTGCAAGACAGATTACAGTGCAACTCATGCTAATGTGCACATGGGACAGACAGCGCAGAGTAAAAATTAATGTGGCCCCAATGTCCTCGAATACACAATGCTTCTGCTGCTAGCCGGCTGTTTCACTTACTGCTTTCATTGCCTCTGAATTGCATTTTAATAGGCTAGTTTTTATTCATTCAAAGCCATTAAGGGGAGTTTGGCTTCCTCACAGGGGATCTCTTGGCAGTGTGAGGTAGTGTGTAGTGACAACACACCAGGCAGCCACCAAACAGAGAGGAAAAAGGGGAAAAGATAGTGATAGAGAGACAGAGAAAGTGTGTGTGTGTGTGTGTGTGTGTGTGTGTGNGAGAGAGAAAGATTTATTTCTCACTTTTTATATGGCATTTAAGGCTCTGCACACTGAAGCATGATAATCATAATCCTATCTGTACACAGTGTAGAAATTTAGTAACTTTTATCCGTTTATAGTAAATGTTGTGGAACGTCCACAAAACAAGTTTCTTTCTCTTATCACTTACATTATAGTAGCTACACACAGCTGTGACCTCACCAGCCTGTTTTTACTCTCTCTCTTAATTAATAAGAAGGTAAAAAGGAAAAAAAAAACAGCTTGTCATGTTAGTGAGAAACAGGAAAGCTCAAAGTCAGCTATCCTGAAGACTTTCCCATGGTGGAAAACCTACAAAGTGCTGACACTTGAGACTCCTTCCACAAATGTTAGATAAATGTCTACTTTCCAAAAACTCCATATCGACAATTATGCATTTAAAAAAATAGTTAACAATTTAAAGAGGATTTATAGTTAATTTTTTTTTTAAAAATTACTCTTCACTTATGTGGAACGTCCAGCATGTGAATGCACTGTTACTATAGTAACAAAAACATATTAGAACGAGCACAATATAAACCTGTGATTTGAATTACAGCCAGCCCTACTGTCAGAGCTGCTGTTATAGAAAATTAATCAACACCTTCTGCCCAATCGGAACCGAGAATTCAACAGCACGGTGGTATAATAACAATTAATGCTTGTTCCATACGAATAACCAGTTCAAAAGGCTGCAAGGCTTCATGCAAATTAAACCTGCCAAATAATTAAAGTCAAACTTTCAGCCAGCGTTAACGTCCAGTCCATATCAAAGTTTCTTTAATTTGTCACAATACACCCCTGTACAGCCTGAATGAACAGCTCAGTAGACGTCTTTTAATTTAAATTAAGACGGTGCCATAGAAGAAAAGGAGATTTAGGAAGCTTTTTGAAACATTTCAGTGGGAATTACTGAAAAAAGAATGAGCTGGATGCCAGATCAAAAAACACGGTCTAATCACACCTCAGCATGCCCCAGAGCTGCCACATGTATAATACAATTTGCACAGTAACTACCTCTCATATAACAGCCTGGCTGGAGTGGTCTGCGTTAATGGGGTTAGCTAATTTACTGTTTAAAGTTGGAGCCATCCTGATTAATAAACACTGCACACTAAGCTTGTAATTTAAATAAATGGAAGGGCCTTCAAACCAAACTGTTAAAGGAATATTGTTTTAAAATGTTATTATGATAATCCACTGTGATCATTATATTCTTGAGAGGCACTCTAATGATGTTTCAACACGGATGGAAAACGTGTGGCGGGATATTAATAGCTGAGAAGGCAGTGTTTTATTCAAGAGTGCAGTTATTTTCTCGCTAACTTGTTTAAAAGTGGCCCCTTCTGAGTTTTTACCATCTGTTCTGAAGTTTGGAAGGATAAAGCTAGAAGCTCTATTGCCCTTTAAGCCAGGGTTGGAGTTCTTTAACTAAAGCACAACAACTTCTGAGCTACTGGAAAACCACCAGCTGGCATTTAGGTATCCTAATTTATGACATCTGAATTTCAAATGCAGTGTGACATGTTGCCTGCTGTCAGTATGATGTATGTTATTTGAGCATACAGATACACTGAACCCCCAGCACTGAAGTGTGCTCACTGAATTCATGTAATCTTAAAACACTTTTCTTTAAAAGGCAGCCTGTGTTTGACCATGACTATATTACTTGCTTTGTCAAATCCTGATTTATATGTATATCCTAGATTTCACACTTAAAACAGTCTAAATGCTCTTCTGTTGCATACATGTGTGTGGGACTCACGGCTGGTCGATGAGGCGAGTCCTCCATTCGCGCTGCCGCAGCTCCTCTCTGGCCTCCTCCAGGGCCGTGATGGATGTGGCCATGCGCAGACTCGGCTCCAGGGGCCTCTGCCGCTGCCGCTGAACCTCTGCAGCTGGCCTGAAAGGCCCCTGACATGAATGGGAGGGATAACGTAAATGTTTTATTGCTCACCCTACTTGTTATTGATGATTCCCTCTTGCAGCCAACTGGCCCCCAGGCTCCGCTACCGTTGTGGTATTAAAGCTCAGTTCTAGTGATGCTAAAGGGTACTAATGGTCCTTACCCTAATCCCCATTTTTCCAGATTTTTAAAGTGGGACACCATGTTGTGTTTTGTCTCAGTCCTTGTGTTATATCACAGTATCTGCTACAAGCTCTTTTTTGGAAAGGGCATGCCATTAAATGGACACATAACACTGTGTGCAATATTGAATTGATCTAAATTGTCTATTTAAAAGGAACTTTAAAAATATTTAAAAGTGATAAAAATTTAAAATGCTCTTGATCACAACAGAGACATTCTGTTTTCTCTAATTTTGGCCTATTTTGTTTATTCTGTAAAAAGTAGTCTACCGAGTTTTACAACAATTATTTCAAAAGCTGTGCTAAAGCTGAAAATGTTTTTTTCAATGTAATTATTTATCCAAGTATAGCATAAATATAGAATAGCATACATATTATATTGTATTATATTGTGAATTAAGTCTCTGTGTGCTCTGTAAGAGTGACAGGTCTCCGTCACTTAAGTCTTGTGTGTCCATGTGTACTTTACTGCTCCTCTATGCCACCGTCCTAGTACGAGGTCAGCAAGCTTGCTTTGCTCAGGGACAGAAAGCGTCTCTCCCCTGGCCGAAACTACCTTGGTTTTTGTTGCTCTTTGTTTCTTAATGTGACCTTCAGACATTATGGTTGCTAATTCATGCAGGCACAAATGCCCTTGATGCTATCGAGACCAGATCAGCACCCGGCACTGACCAATCCCCTGGCTTCCCCAAATGGCACACATAATCAATCCATCACTCTCTGATGCTTATCACAGGGGAGAAAGTTACAATGAGTAAGAGAGAGAGTTTTTGTGGGGGTATAATCTAGATAACTAATACATTCTTCCTCTTTGTCTGTCTGTCTGTCTGAATTTCAACTAAGTGGGCTCTGCTGAATCCACAGCCCTCGAAGAGCAACTTGGCCTCTGATAAAAAGAAATGACTCATGCCTTATTTCTGCTCACTTATGTTTAACACTAATAGAAACCAATAATGAGGATCAGTCGCTATAAAAGTCATGCATTGTAAATAACACGCATGCAAATACGCATCGTCAAATTCCCTCTCACAGCTGGACAAGATGACATTGCTAGATCTGGGATTGCTTAAAAACACTGACGTCTTTGTATTTCTTAACAGAGAACCACTCGATGGGATTCACTGAATAACAAGAGCCAAACCTGATAGATGTTTTACTCTCAGTGGCTAGTATACTGGCATGAGGGGAGGCATGGAAGTTCGGAAGAAGAAGACGTACAAAAGATTGTCACAAGAGGGGAAACGATTAACGGTGGTGTGAGACGTTAGGTACAAATTAGTTTTTATTACTGGAAATTTGTTTTATTGTGCAGAAATCTGAATACTGAACGGTGGAAGGTATGAATTTCACTTTATGCACTTCAACTGACTTTTTGTATGAAGCAATAACTGACTTTTTAGTCACTAAAAAAATGAATGAGATAATTAGCATTAATATTTTTAATCAAAGTATAAAAAAAAGAACATTGAGTATTTACTAAACTACACATTTCATTTACTTTGAATTAAGATAATCGTTACATGTACAATCATGTTACTAGCTCATATAATTTGATTATATTGGCATGTCACCTATGAATCATTATTTCGACTGTGAAGTTTTATTTCTTAACCAGCTACATTTCTTAGGACATGCCAGCATTAGGTTATGATAGGAAGCTTTCTATAGGGATATTGAGACATGCGGTGACTCTACCTGTGGTGTCTTATGTATTGGTGGTAGTCTCTCTATGCTAGACAAGAAGCCAGATGGCTGCTGGTTGGTTGCTGTTTCTTTGGGAGCAGATCTTGTCCGTAAAGGTTTTACTGTCCTTAACCTCAGCTCCATCTCATCAGGCTCTGGGCGGAATGGTGAGTTGAACACACCTGGGCGCTGCAAATAACACACACACACACACACACACACAGATTGCTTTTTTTTTTTTTTTTTTTTTTTAAATATGGTTAATATATGCCAGTAACATAGTACTGAGACATTGAAACTATTCCAATGGCCTTGAGAAGCCCCATTTGTGTGATTTTTTTTGTTCTCACTTTCTACCTATTCTCATCTTGCAATCTGATCACCTCCTTATTGAAGGTATCCATGCAAAACCTGCTCTAAAAATGCACACGGTCTTACTGACAATGAACCTGCTTTTAATCACTCAACCTCAGCAAAACAATTATACTTGTCACCTCCCGTGAGTAGACGTATATCTATCACTTCAGCACCTGTCAAGTCCTCCAGCTAGCATGAACGTTAGCTTCCTCCAGGAAGTTTCAACCTTGCTGTAGGTGACCTGGCTGGGATGCTTAGTTGTTATCCCAGGCATCCTTCACGCATTATGCATGTATGTATTAACTGTGCTGCTATCCATGCTAATATTAACTGCTAATGAACCACTTCTGAGGCTTTTTTTTCCTACCGCTTCTTCATCTGTTGGGGGGGTACGCTATAAACTCCCAACTTGCCACAGTCTTCCCGGAAAAGAGCAATGATGTTGACCCTCATACTGAGCAACTACATCTATGTCAGCACAGCCACTTTTGTCCAGCAGAATTTTCTCTGGTTAACGATGAACCGTTGGAGACCCATTCATTTCCTTCAGACAAGGTCAGACTGTGGGAACAGAAGTTGCCTAGCACACACACGCAGCGTGCAAGTGACTAAGAGAAAGTGCACGAGAGAGAAAGCGAGAGACAGAGAGTGCTTCTCCTAAAGATAGTAATGCTATTCTTGCTTTATAGTGGGTTGAGTTCGCGGTTCATGACCTTTTCAATACCTTTTTATGTGCTGTGCTGAATAATGTGCATGTGAAATGTGTTTAAGTGAAATGTTTACAGCACCTTATTCCTGGAAATCTATCATTGTACAGAATTCCTTTCCAGCCCTAATGCTCTGGAGCTGATGCAGCTAATGAAGTACACTGATTATCTGCAACAGATGTGTTGGATTAAGGTATAGGAATGTAGATTTCCAGGAACAGGACTGGTGATCACTGGTTTAAAGCATGCAGTATCTGTCTAAACACTATAGCCAATGATGGCCCACTTGACGGCCACCACACTCCTTTCCCCCTTTCAATCCCTTATCATGCTGCTTCCCCACATCTGTTCTCCATTTGCCATTAGCTGATACGTTTTATTACTTAATTTCTGCACAGTGACTGCAGAGTGCTGCCAATGGCATCTTCTTGTCCTAATGGCTATGGCAGTAGATGTAACCCTGGTGAGAAGATGACCAGAGATGCCACAGAAAAACATGGCTTGAAGGCCATGGGAAGGTGTAAATCTGCCTAACACTGAATCAACCAGCCACTGGACCAGTTAGCATTAGAGCATTTCCCTGCTGAAAACACATTAAAACATGCCGTAAATGTTACAGCCTGAGTCAAAGTGAGCAGTTATCCTTATTAGCAAACTTTTTCATCTGCAGCTGACATGCTCTTCTTAACACACGCTTTCTTTGCTAAGTCTTGAGTAATTCAAACACGTTCCTAAAGCAGTTTGCTGTGATAAGCTGTGTCAATGGGAATTGGGAAAAAAATTGTCACATAACTTAAAACTGAAAATACTGACCATGCACTGTGAGAACCTAAAAAAAACCCCAACTCTATAGCTGAAGTAGAGTCCGTCCATCCATTCTCTGTAGCGCATATCAGGGTCGAGGGGAGCCTGGAGTCTATCCCAGGGGACTTGGGGAACAAGGCAGGGGACACCCTGGACGGGAGCCAACCCACTGCATGGCACAATCGCACATCCATTCACACACTATGGAAAATTTAGAGATACCATTCAACCTTCAATGCATGAAGGAAACTGGAGTACCTAGGAATCGAATCTCCAACCCTGGAGGTGTGAGGCAACAGTGCTAACCACTAAGCCACTGTGGCCCCCGAAGGACAATAAACAGGTAAATTTTAAAATACACTTAAACACTAGTTTTGTTACTTGTGTTCTGAACCTGTAAAATCTAACACATTAAATGTTGTCTTGGTTTCTTGGTTTCATCATTTTAAAGTATTAAAAGTGGGTTTACTCTAACTGGCTGAATTTTGATGAAATTATTAATAAAATATTCCTCATTTCTTAGCTCAGTCACTTAGATGTGTGTGACCCTACAGCTGTACTGTCTGAAACACCAGAAGTTAATGTCAGTCCAAAACATTCTAACATTACGCCATATTCTGGCATCTTTAATCACCAAAACACAACTTGTGTCTTGTTTCTATTTTATCTCCGCTCTCAAGAGTCCTGGTAGTCAATTACTGTAAACATTACTGCTTAGAACCTGAACAGATTTCTGTGTGAGTGTGTGTGTGTGTGTGTGTGAGTGTGAGGTGCTGACCTGTTTAGTGCTGAGAAGGAAGTGAAGTCGTTGAGCTTGCATATATTTCTCCTGCTCCTCTCTCTCTATGGCAATTCGCTCTCTTTCTTTTTTCTGGTGCTCTGCTATTTCCTCTAGTTCTCTCCTAAAAAAAAAACAACAAAACAAAACAAATAAAACACAGAACCACACAATTTTTCAAAATTCAGAATTAGACATGATAGGAATATAAAACAATTTCAACAACAAATGAAAAACACTATAATATTCCTTCATGAATTATTTATGAATCTACTTTTTATATCATGTTTGCAAAATGTAATTATTCTACATAAAAATATGCACAAAAGTAATCTGTTTGGTAATCTGTTTGCTGTTTGGTAATCTGTTTGCTGTTTGGTAGTATAGCAGCTACAGAACACTTGCGACATACAGTATACAATAAAAAACCCCTTGCCCTGTTCTAATGTAATCTGCACACAAGTGCACAGAAAGAGAGACCAGTCGTTCAGCAGCCTCCTCCCCGAGCTCTCACTTTTCAATTATCATTCCCTTTTACATATGATTATAGAACTGAGAATATTGACACTTAAAAATCACCGCTTTTGCAGAAACCCCCCTTCTCTCCCAGCAGAAGATTAAATTACGAAATGAAATATGTAGAACAGAGACATCTTAGTCTGCAGGAAATGGTCTTCTGTATTAATGGTGATGAAATCTACCAGTTAGCTTTATCTCATTCGCAATATTCTACCTACCTCCTTACTACAGCAGCTTTCTTTCATTATTAGCAATACAGACAATATTGGGTAAAGTGCAGATTTAATACTGTCATGATTTAGGAAGCATAATATTTTATGTTGTGGCGTAGCGATCTGAAGTTTCTGCATTTGCTGGATACAGTTTCAATCCAGTTCCTTTCGTTTTTGTGTGTGTATGTGTGTGTGCATGTGTGTTTGGTACTATAGTCTGTGTGACCTTGCTGACCTATATCTCGCACTTATTATTAATTGCACTGTAGTGGACAAAAGCCAAACAGATTTGTAACCGTGGAGGGGATCTCAATCTGTGTCTGAGGAAGGCGATGGGGAAACACATAAAGCTCATTAGTGCTGATGGACCAGTGGGGAGACACGGGAGCGGCTCACACAGATGACCTTTGTGTGTCCTTACACCACAACACATGCGCACACCACACACTTCTAACTCTGAACAAATTTGCGGTAGGTCTGCTGACTCTTAATGTTACACCAAGCAATTTTCATGGTTTTCACAAAAACAGCTCTCATTTAAATCTCATCTCTTTTAAATCTCTTTAAGTATAGACAGTCCATTTCTGATTTCCTGAGTACATTAAATATAACGAGTTCGATTGCTCCATAAATTAAACAGTATTTCAATATTCTCGCATTCCACAGTCATTAATAATTTCTTTGTTACTGTGATAAGGTACTTGCCTTAAACACTCTGCAAATGTTTGCAATATATTGAGTAAAGGAAGCCAGTTTTTCCACATGCCCTTGAAAGGTATGCAAGAGTCACAAAAGTAGCCTTACCACTAGCAGTCCATCAATTCTCCCTCCCTACGCTGCTGAAGAGTTAAAGACTTGCCTTGCTACAACATTGTAGAGAGACATTTATCTGATTATGGCTGTAATAATTACCCAGCTGTTTATTACAGATAGAGAAATAATTCATGCGGAAAACAGGCCGCGGTGGCAATGACACTCCGCGTTTAGTAAATATGCAAGCCGCTCACTTCTAATTACTCAAGCCCAGAGGAAGCCCTTATTAAGCAGCAGAACTTTAAGTGTCTTCTTGACAAATGATGAATTGTTATATTGCACAAACTCTTGCTGTGGAATTGCTGCAGTGAACTCGGGCCTTGCCTTAATTAAGATATGCAGGAGGGGACGGCAGGATGAAGATGGACACTGGAACATAGTGGCTTCTGTCATCAAGTCTCAGCTAATGAATAGGCAAGGATGTTTCTCTTTTTTTTGTTGGTTGAAATCTTTCATTGTTGGCAGACAGAGAGAGAGAGAGAGAGAGAGAGAGAGAGAGAGAGAGAGAAGGAGAGGGTCACTGGCAGCTTGAGCCAATTGCCTTGTGCTCAGTGGGAACCATTAGTAAAATTCTGAATAATTTATTTGGCCGCTAGAGCTACATGAATTAAAGTCCTGTTACAGAGACCTTTAAGGGGTGACATATCAGTCATTGGGTGATTCCACACCCAAGCAGGTGTACAAACTCGGTACAATCATTTCGTGAGTGAGAAGATATAGACATATATCTACGTATATTATAGAGTGAGTGGTGCGACAACTAATAAACAACTAATTCTACTAAGATGAGAAAGGGAGAAAATTGCAGAAATGATGCTTTTCCTGCAAGTCGATTTTATCTGCATATATATATATACACACACACACACACAATCCTCTTTAACAGTAAAACGGCTGTAAAGAGTAATTATATGAGTTATTATATCCTTCCTGGCAGCTCAAACCAATCTGGCCATTTTCCTCTGATCTCTCTTATCAACAAGGCGTTTCCACCCACAGAACTGTCGCTCACTCAGTGTTTTTTTTGTAATAAAGTGGATGGTGAGTGTGCATATATTATACAGTTAGAAATTTTGCTCTTTTATAATGATCATAATATGCTTATTATTATGTATGTAAAGATTCTTCTGCATTTTTCTAATATTAGACAATTATCTCATATCTAAGAATATCAATACATTGGCCCATGTGTTACAAACTTTTCATCAAATACAATGGGAGACTGTAAAAGGCCTGCCATTTAAAAAAAAATTAATCCTCAGTGTTTCATACACATTAGAGAAAGTGACTCATAGGTGAGAAACCCCATTAAAAGCAAGCGGCATCACTTAAGTGAGTTGAGTCTCTGGTGGCTGGAGGTGTCGTTGGTGGGAGCTGGAGTTACTGATCCAAGGAGCACTTAACAAATTTACATTTAATTTTAGCAAAACCCTTAAGATATTTTCCCACAAAATATATTGGCCACATTAACATGTGACTCCAAGTTTTTATCAAAAGTAAAAGATGGTATCATTTTTAGCCTCAAAGCATGCATGTTTTATTAATGCAGAAGCTGGCTGAAATGAGGGGCTAATTTTTTTTAATTTCGTAACATTCGCTTCTGAGTAACCCATGGGCAAAAACTGCCTGGCATCCTACTAATCTGCACATTTTACAATTTATAGGGGTAATTTATCTTTGTAGAAACTCATGGATTTAATCTTAGTAATACTACTGCCTGAAAATACAGAATAGTTGTAAAAAGTGTAAACTTAGATGTATACAATGTGTGTGTGTATATATATATATATATATATGTATGTATGTATGTATGTGTGTGTGTGTACTGCATGATAATATAAAATTAAGTAGTATAAAATTATACAGTATAATACGAAGTAAATAATATTTCTTTTTTTTGGAGTGTTTTCTCCCACCTGACTTGCTCATTCTTCTTTGTCAAGGCTTTCAGATACCTCTTCCGTGCATAGTAATTGTGAACATACTTCCTTACGTAGTAGCCTCTCCATCTCTGTTGTATCTGTCGAGGAAATATCTCATTTAGAAATGTCAGGATTATCGTTTGTCATTAGATGACTTTTTTTTTCATACTGGATTTTCATATGTCTGCAATGCGAGTGTTTTTAATTAGCTACAATGCATCACTGTCTGTTTGGTCGCCTCCATAGTTAGACGAATGTGCTCATTAATATAAATAATATTATTGACTTTACACTGAAAGAAATGCCATAAATGAAGAAGGTTTAGACATCGCCGTTACACACAGTTACACAACTAAGTGTGTAGAACAGCATTACACTAACTCTAGTGCTGCAGCTCTGCACCGGAGTGGACACATGTCCTTCAGGATAATTAGGAGATTAAAACAACAGCAGCAGAAAAATAATAATAAGGCAAAAACAAAACAAAATGAAAATTGGCATTGATCAGCAGTCAATAGATAATTCTAAATAAAGTAATTGCACTCTGCAAATCCAGGTTCTCACTGACCTTTTAGACAAGTAAAATCGATGATGCGTATTGCTCAATTAGATCTAATACAAATGTGTGCACCCTTGTAAACATTGGTTTCTATTAACAAGCTAACACATTGGCTTTTGGTGAAGAATGTGTGTGAGCGAGTAAAACTGGATTGGGAAAAAAGAGCACAGCTATTAATGAATAATAATTGATAAAACTGTGTCTTACAATTACAACTCTCCAATAACCAATTAAAAAATCTACCGCAAATAGCTACGGGCAAAACACAGATCATCATAAATACTGTATGTTTGGTTTTTTTATGGGATTGGTTTATTAATTCATTGACGACTTCCTGATAGACTGATTGATTAATGTGTGACTATGGGCTGTAACATTAGCAGTGGGAATAGCTATGTAATATTGGAGATAAAATCCTTCCTTCATTTATCAATAACCAGTTTATCCTGGTCTCGTGAACACTTAACAAAATAAACACAATAAAATGATAAAGCAATCATGTTTAAAAAAAGACCCATAAATTATNTATTCTATATACACATAGCCTGGCTTTGTAAGTTCTTTTTCCATTTTCACACCGGCCCCTTATTTCTCCCGTAATATTTTTACACTCCCTTTCCTTCCTAGACATAACAGTCTCTTCTTTTACAAGAGCTATAAAACACATCTGCCTTGTTGAGCGGCTTCTGTTTGTGTCTAAGTGGCGACAGGACCTTTGGCCTCACACACTGGGACCTCTGGGAAGAGGTCAAGCTCCATCGCTCCTATTAGACTCATGTAACAGGAATGGACAGAGAGCAGAGGCTTAGGGCCTACATTCAACACGCCAATGGATATATAAATTTTCACTCACTCCTGATTTCCAGTGCCTTCCAAACATCACAGTAATATCATTCCTCAGTGGGAAACTGGCATTCTTCAATAAACCGTGAAGTTTTGCAAGTGTTGTAAAGTTTCACTTCAGGGAAAAAAAAAAACACTACATGGGATTGTAAAGCTACGATTTCATTGCATATTGATACCCCTGTAAAAGTGCCAATGCATCACTCAAATACAAAGCCGCTCCTTTATATGATTTCGAATACAACATGAGGAACTGATAAAAGTCTAAAACTAAAAAGGCGGAAAAAACAGACACTTTAGTCTGTTTAGATTTTGCTGATAAGCTAACAATGCAACGGTTGTACAGAAGAATAAAGGTGAATATTACTGGTTGGAGGCTGCCACATGATGATGTAAGAATAAACCCTAAATTGAAAATCCAGAATTGTAAGAATATTATCTGCTGCACAAAAATTTCTAAAAAAAATATATATATATCAGTGATAAAGAATTACAATAAAATTACATTAGGCATATATATTCTAGTGAGATAAATATGTGCAGAGTTTTTTTCTTTTTGGACAACTGCAAAACTATCACTGTCAAGCTGTAATATAATGAGGGTTTCATCATATGTGTATAAGTTGTACTGACTATGTTTATTTTGGCAAGAAAATCTGCTTGTAGATTTCACAAATTATAAACTTGAGACCAAGTGAAGAAGACATATTCACCTTGACAGCCATCTTATTGTAGAAATTCATCTTCATGAGAAAATATGCTGTCTGTGAGGAGAGAGGGAGATAGTGTTACATTACAGGCATTGGACCACGGCTTTCTGACCTGTTCCCAACATGCACAAGAGGAATCTGCTTTATATGCAATATGTAATAAGCAACAAAGACCCATCTGAGAGAGATAGGATGTAAAGGTAAGTCAGACCTCATATTGAAGGGACACGGCTGTTCTTAATACATATTGCAGTCATGGCTGGGGAAAATCTATGCTAGTCAGACTGGAACCTAATGGAGATATATGGCAAAACACTCTATGCTGAGTTTGATAATCAATGGCGCCCCACAGGGAATAAACTGGATAACCATAGCAGAGAATATTCACTACAGATAAGGATATGATTTATTAACTGTGAACACTATACAAGAATAACTTGAGAGAACTTCCAAATTATTAGAAGTTATAACTATTAGAATTCTCACTCAATTTACTCAAGCATTACATTTTATAATGCCACTCTGTTATTTATCTGAGTTACCATTTTAAGAAAACAAGTAATAAAATAATAATCAAAATACACTATATTACCAAAAGTATTCGCTCACCTGCCTTGACTCACATATGAACTTAAGTGCCATCCCATTCCTAA
>CM074954.1:21265420-21282920 GCA_037577455.1 Pangasius macronema
GGCCAGGCCAAGTGATTAGGACACCTGATTCTGATCATTTGGATGGGTGAGCGAATACTTTTGGTAATATAGTGTATCTTCAGGACTATACTATAGTGTATCTTCAGGACTATTGGCATGGGAATGCTGCATAGTTGCCAACTTTAACACAATATTTTATAGCAATTTTGTGCAAAACACTCCAGGGCTCCTAACTGGCACAACAGAAATTTGTCCCTCCTATCACTAGGAGATCACAAGTTCAAATCCCAATGCTGCCACAGCCATCCATGGCCAGGAGCCAAGGGAGCAAAACTGGCCCTGCTCTCTGGGTGGATAGGCATTACTCTCTCCTCCCTGTCAATCACAGTGACACTGGCCAATGTGGAAGACGGTAGACGGTACTTTGTGGAAGACGGTAGACGGTACTTTCACCTGAGTATCTTATGGAACTGGCAGGTGACCAAATTGGGGAGAAAATGGAGAAAAAACAACTTGTTGATCCACTTGTAGAGGATCGTGGACCACTTCTCCATGCAGAACATTTCAAGCTCATTAATATTTGTGGACGTCCTCATCATTTCAGACCACAGGTTTTAAAATGGGTTCAAAACCGAAGACTGGGGTGGCCATCGCAGTGAAATACATTAACTGTTACTTCTGTCCTGAGTTTATTTTATTTAAAGGTACTTTAAATCTATGGCCAAGTCTTAACCTCATGGCAGAGGCAACCAGGTATTATACTAAAATATTCTGGTGCTTCAAGGTGCCGTTAAAGAGACCTACAAAACCACCGTATTATACAGTGACCATACGGGTTGCAACTTGTTTGTAGTTGCTATTTTAAGATATAATATTAATAATATTATTTATAATATTTAAACATCCTCAACAGTCTAAAAGCCCTATTTGGTCTTATTTGATCATAATTTATGATATATGGCCAAATGTTGTGGACACTTGACCATCACACTGATATATGGATCTTCCCCAAAGTTTGGAAAGTTCGAACAAAGTTGGAAGCATACATTTGTATAGAATGTCTTTGTATGCTATAGCATTACAATTTCCCCTTCACTGGAACTAAGAGGCCCAAACCTCTTCCAGCATGGCAAAGCCCCAGTGCACAAAGCGAGCTCCATGAAGACATGGTTTTCCAAGGTTGGAGTGGAAGAACTTGAGTGGCCAGAGCAGAGCCTCAACCCCACTGAACACCTTTGGGATGAACTGGAATGCTGACTGCACCCCAGGCCTCCTCGCCCGACATCAGTGCCTGATCCTCACAGCTACACTCCAAAATCTAGTGGAAAGCCCACCCAGAAGGAGGTTATTATAACAGCAAAGGGGAGCAAAATCTGGAATGGGATGTTCAAAAAGCACATATGGGTGTGATGGCAAGGTGTGTACCAGTGTACTTTAACTGTAGGTCCAGTGAGGCTTGGCAAAGATCAGGAGCTGCCTTTCATGGGTTGTTCTTGGGAATAAACTTGGCAACCATAGGAATGAATTATTTTGAATCTGGGGTCATGGCAAAATTTCAGCTGTTCCAGACTTTAAAGGGAGTTTTTTCTTTTACCACCTTACTGTACTTAATTTTTAACTCTTTATATACAGTATTTTTTAATACCCAATACCTGACTTGTGCAAGTCAACAACCATCTGTCTCTTTTGTGTTGATAGCTCTTTGGTTTTCTGTGATGATTGACGGCAAAGTGATTTTACATGTGTGCAAAAACCCTAAAGCCTTATATATGGTTAAAGGCAACAATTATTTCTGAAGAGCCATTTATTTTATGGTTATGGAGAGTAATATATTTTAATGGGTGACTACGTGTTTTACATTTATTTGATGTATTGCTTAGGTTAGATAGGCCAAATTTGACCACATACTTACATTACAAAAATACTATAATTTTAAAAAGAAGAAGAGCAAATCGTTTATCCAGTTGTTTGGAGGTAATATTTGAATATTTGTGCTTAGCATAATTTTTGCAAGTTCTCTTGAGGAGTGCCAATAATTCTGAAGTTGGCCGTTAAAGCCAACATAAAACCAACATAAAACAATACCTATGTAATGACTGTCAGAAGAGGAATAAGTGCACTACATCAGCAGCCTCTTTTAGTTAAGGCATTTCATGGCTAATCAATATGTACTGTCAAATTACAAACCTACTTGAGGTGTAAGTCGTGGCATGCCTGTAACTGCTGAATGTTAATGAGGGTAATCATAACATAATCAATATTGCACAATGGCACAGCTTACCTTTACCCTTTGCCTAAAGTACTGGCGTGCGCTGAAAGCCCGCCATGTTTTCTGTATTACAGTCGCATTCTGGTGTAGATACCTGCAATAATATTTCCAAGTTAATCATCTTTGCTAGATATTAACAGTGAAAGGAACATTTAGAGAGCTTCCTCCTAAGAGCCCTAAATGGTTACTGCTTCTTAGACAACTGTACATTTGCATTCATTCATCAAAATGATCCCCTCTAAATGCATGTCTATGGCAATGCTGAACTCAACAAGGCCATCAGTTTTAAAAAGACCATTTATAAACCCAGAAAATCAATGCATATATAGGGAAGGTGGTAACCCAAGAACTGCACTTAAGGTGCTCAGATTGTGCCTAATTAACCACTTAACACACTGATCAATTAACTAAAGTAATCTAAATGAACCTACTGTCTGGAAGTTTGTCTGCTGACTGCACAGAAATATATGGAGGTTACATTGCGGGAGCACCAAGTGGTCTTGCTAATTTCTATGTATAAAGACTAAAATAGACATAAAATATAATATAACATAAAATGACAAAATGTAGCTCAGGGGTAGCAATTGTCTACAGAACTGCAGACCCATGAAAACACTGTAATGGACAAAACTAATGAAAAAAATTATTTTAAATTTTATCCCCATACATTTTTCAACTGATTTTTTTTCTTCAGTTTATGCTAGAAATATGTTATTGAATATACTGCATGTGTGCCGTGAGTACGTATGCCGAAACCTTCCAACAAAGTCAAAAGTGACCACATAACTTAATAATTCATATAAATGCCGTTGGTATACAAACACTGTTCCTTTTCTTCTTCTTACCTCATACATGTCAGACCTCAGGTGCACCTCGGAGCTATCTGTGTAATGGCTTATGACTACAGTCTGAGCTGGCGAGTGACTGTTATAATCCTCTCTTCACAGCTGTGGTGAATATTTTTAATTGTTTTTAGAGCCGTAAACAACCCTGTGGCTACAATCCTGAGTGGGAATCCCTGGTTAGCTTGCAAGCTTTGTTATCTATCACAAGGTTTCTGAGACCATGCAATGGAAACTTTTGGAACAGCTCATATAGGTACATGAGTTAAGATCTGCAGGACATTTCTGCCTGAAAACAAATGCAATGGAAGACTGGTGTAATAAATGAGCACGCCACCCTTAATTCAGTGGAAATGATGTATGAAATCACTGGCGACGCATTCAAAATGCCAGGTGTAAACAGTTATGCGTTGCATCAGTCCGCTACTGATCGGATCGCTCGGGACGGATGTTAATGCCAGGTTCTACAATGTTAACAGCCAGCGGCACTCATCTCCAAACAACTTTCCATTTGATCCAAGGTGGGTTCCTCATGAACCAAGGTGGAGAGATAAAACACTAGTTGCGGGAGAACAACCAGGGTTACCTGTTATTTGGAACCAGTGACGACCCGGTAAGAACTCGATGAGAAGGTTCCATGGAAAGATGGCCGTGTGACAGCAGGTTTTTATATCAAGTACTACGTCATTTAGAAGACAAAGCCTTTGCTTGTCACATATACATTACAGCACAGCAAAATTCTTTCCTTTGCATATCCCAGTTTGTTAGGAAGCTGGGGTCAGAGTTCTTTAAGCGGTAAAGAAGATGGATAGATAGATGGAAGATGCCTGCTTTGACCTCAATGGTCAAAACTTGGATTAATATCTTAAAATCACAGAAGATTAAAAAGCTTATTTTTCCAAAGTAATATAATGACCATGGTTTGGACACTTACCTGAGGTACAAGCGTACCTGACAGCCTCGAAACCAGCTTTGAATTTTGATTGCTGCAGCATTTTCATGCTGCCTGTTTTCTTCAGCATTTCTATAATATAAATAAAAAAAAGGTTCCATCAGTTCAATAAAATATCCAAGTTACTCTGTGGCCCATTAGACATTCATTTCTATTACACCTTGTCTCCATAAGGCTAGCTGTATACATACATACATATACATTAGCATAGATATATTGAATAATGTAGCAAAAAAATAATACAAAAAACTCATACACTTATAAAATATAAACACATAAAAGTGTTTTGCGTCAGTGAGTTTACCTGTTTCGGATAAAATATTGCTCTTTAATGTGCTCTATCTGCTCGTACAACTTCACCAGCCTCGCCATGTCAAGCTTTACACGTATCCATGACAACGAGGAAGAGTCCAAAACACCGAAGGGAGGGGTGTTGTTGCTACAACGGCATTGACGTATAGCAACAGGTACGGGCAGATCACTTTTTAAAATTTTCACAATGTTTTATAGTGTACAGTTGACATATGTGTGTTTTTTGAAAGACATAATGTCTTTCAAATGTGCTGAATTCAAACCCATTTCAAAATAGCGAATGTGAACTCTGTAAGCAGACACACTCTAATAATCGGATGGTTTTAACCCCAATCGACATGAAGAGGTAAACGACTCAGTCACGTCATCGGCGTCGCCATCTTGGATGGGCCAGCTTTCCAGGTTGGGCTCATTGACTTGAATTGAATTTAGAGTATTGAATAATCTGCAAGAGTTTGTGCAGAAATTCTCGCAGTGTGTGCAGGTTTCGTCTGTAACAGTTACTTTACAAATTAATACATTTATTTTATTTAATGAATAAAATTTGGCTGTAACAATTAATAAAAAGAGAGAGCGAGAACAAGGAATTAATTTTCACAGGTGAAATCTGTCACAGTTTGTTTAATTTGACCTATATTCTTAATGTTCTGAATAATTAATAGCATGTGTGAAGTTTTGTAAGATTTTGTGTAAGGTTTGTGATTAGCTTAAATTGCCAGGTAAATGCATCTGTTGTAGACATTTTACTGCATCCCACTTACCTTGAAAGAGGGAAGTAAGAGCTTGGAATGATGTCATTTTTGACCATGCATTCAAGCTACAAGTTGCGGGGAAAAAACATGGACGCCGCCTATGTTGATTTGACGTCACTTGCTGAACTCAGAGTTGAGGAGACCATCTTGAGTTCCTAAGTAGAAATTCTGAATTAAGACGGCATTTTCTTTGTTTTTTCCTGGTCAGAGGTCGGCGTTACAACCTCTACTCAGATAGATAGATAGATAGATAGATAGATAGATAGATCACTTTATTCATCCCAGAGGGAAAGTCACAAATTCACTGTATTCGCTGCAATTGCTCACAGTAGTGAAACACTACTATTTATGCCTCCTCTTCTGAAATCACTGAAGTGTCAAAAAGGTCCTTGCTGTTGAATTCTCGATTCTGATTGGTCAGAAGTTCTTAATTCTCTGTGACAACAGCTTAGTCATTAGGTCCAGCTGCAAGACAAATGAAAAATCTTTCAAAAGTTAATCATTTCTATAGTAACATCTAACTTCTGTCACAGATGTTCCACTTAAACAGATTTCAAAAATGTGTCGATGTGAAGTTTTCTGTAAGGAGACGTTTGAATAGAATATTTGCAAGAAGTCTCCAGTGTCAGTGTGAGTGTGTTCTAACAGTTAAAAGCTGTAATTTTAAATGTTCCTCCACGGGAGTGTCTTCAGGACAGAGGATTTTGCAGTGTCTGATTTCTCTGTAACATGATGAGCTGCACTGTTTGTCTTATTAACTGGTTAAAAAAAGAGGCTGCTGAGTGAACAACTGTTTATAGCTGTTCTAACCCAAGTGATACCACAAACTGTCTTTAATCAAAGACACGCTACAGGAACTGAATGTTGCAGATATCTCGGGCCTGCCGTTGATTATTTCCTGTTGTGTCTTATTCCTTACATAGCAGGCCCTTTCCAGTATGGTGGAAGTGTTGATGTACACAATTGCTAGCAACAGCTAATATGAAATCTCTTAGTTCTATACTGTTGACTAATTAGCAGCTTGTTATTTTATTCTTGTGGTGTTTTATTAGGTGACTTGTATTGATAAAACTCATTTTTTGGTAAATATTATGATTGTTATTGTCTCCCACATTCTCTTAGCCAATCCTATAGCTCCCTTCTAGTCTCTGACATGAATTAGCTAGCCAGAGGTTTCCAGAATTAGTGTTTAGCTTTTAAAGTTTTGGCTAATAAATGTTGTGCAAGGCCACACAGCAGGCTAATCTTGTCCAAACTATGGTCCTGAAACAAATTCATACTTGAATTGACAGCTTTTAACCATACCCTTTAGCCTTTCCTATCCCCTCTTCTATGTTTCATTGTTTATTCCTTGCACACATCCTTTAAAAGTTGTGTATAGATTTGTGGCACCTCCCTCCACTCCGCCAGCCTTTCGCTCGCCTCTTGATGGCACCAATCCACCCAGGCTGGACTTTAAGCCGCGGTAATTACCTGCAGAGCGCTGTTTTGACAAGCTGGATGACTGTAAAGTCATCATTTCCCGCAGCACGGAGACCAGCATGTTTTACACATGACCTCATGGCCCACTCTGTGGCAAACTCTATGTGATGAGTCCAGCATTTCGGATGGTGGGACGGTTTAAATTAATGTTTTTTTTTTTCTTGGTGTGTCTTCTGTCTCTTTTCTGAATGTCTGCCATAGCTTGTTGGATTGGGATAGAGCTCATATCTTAAATAAGCATGTTGTACTTCTTGTCAATATTAACATTTTGGGATGTTAGTATTGAAAGTGAGCATTTTGTCCTTATTCCACCATTTTAGCTACTAAATACACCACTGGATCTGTTTGAAAAGAGGTGAGGACTCCAATGGCCCTGAGGCTACATTCACATTAATAAATAAATCTGAGATAAATCTGAAAACTGCATTTTTGTTTTAAAACACTCTCTGTCTACACTGGTGTTTTCAAACATTTTTCAAAATTTGCTCATCCACACTCAAACATCTGAAAACGCTTACATCACTAAACTGCGCAGTTGCATATGTCTAACGTAAGAAGCTTTAGCCTGCGTCATTTTCTGTTAGGCGTTTATTTACTTTCCGTCCATTCTGTTCCCTCTGAAAAAATCAAATCTGAAGGTTGTACAAAGTGACATTAATCTTTAACAACGCTCTCAAACTGGATAGCAGGCACAACAACTGCAGTACAACATCATCCACCATCCTTTTGTTTGTTTTGAGTTGAATGGGTCACATGACTAAAAATACGTCATCGTTTTTGAATTTTCTTGATTTTTCAGTTCACACTACAACGTGAAAATGTTTTTTTCAAATTTGTCCAACGTGGGAGAACGTTTTTTAAAAGCTCAGTTTTTGCTGGACAAAAACTGTTTCTCAGTGTGGACAGAAGGTCAAAACGTAGAGAAAAAGATGCATTTTCAGATTTATCCAGATTAAATTTTCCAAGAAAATAAAAATCATTCAGGGTGCAAAGCCTAGTGCAGTCACCCAGAATTTGTATTGATACCCAAAAACAAGCCATCTATCCATCCATTTTTCGTACCACTTATCCTACACAAGGTTGTGGGGAGCCTGGAGCTGATCCCAGGGAGCTCGGGGTACGAGGCAGGGGACACCCTGGACCGGGCGCCAACCCCTCACAGGGCACAATCTCTCTCTCTCACACACACACACACACACACACACACACACACCCCTATTCACACCCAAATACAAACCATATATTTAAATTGCATTATGCAGCACTTAAGCAATTATATGTCAACTCTATTTGTGATTCTGTTCTAGTAGATGTTTTAAAGCCGCTTTTTACAGGACAGTGAGAGATAATGCTAACACTGGCAGCTTGTTAGAGGATGCAAGTGCCTGCAGGAAGTTGTTTAATTTCAGGAAATATCTTACTCTACACATGTACCTCTGCGTCATCAATCTTGAGAGTCTTTTTGTTCCAACGCCATGGGGGCTATATAATTGAAATGATGGTCATTATTTCCCTTGATTTTTACCCAGCTCACCTTCTCTTTCCTTCTTTGTTTCCCCTAATGGATAAAAAAGCGTGACTGTTCTAGTGGGAAAGAAAATCATATTTTTATTAGCTGGCCCTTATCTGGGGGGGAAAGGTAATGAATTGAGGATTGTGTAAGGTGCTTTAATCTGCCGGCGGTTTATCATTATTTGTGGCGTGCTTGCGTGGAGACAGTGGTAATCCATTAAGAAGGGGGATGATCCTGCGAGGGGCCTTGATGAAGCCGAGGCTTTCTGTGCCTTGCATGGAAGGGCATTTAGTGCTGCCGGCCCCCACTGCCAGTGCGTGAGATCCATCATTGGTAGGCTCTGGCTTATCTCTTCATCATTTTCAACACCTCCTCTGTGTTTCTGACCAGCCTGGCCAAAGACATCCATACTGTACAAGGCAGGTCATGTTGGGCGGGTGTGTTACCGCTGTTGTCCACATGGCATAGCAATTATGCTCACTATAATCCTGCGTACCTGTAGTAGTTTATCACAAAACCACAGTTATTTGTGTCTTCTTGCTGGTTATTATTCATCAAAAACAAACTCCTTTTCCTATTTGTTTTGCATTTTGTCTTTTCTCGTTCTGGTTTTCAGACAGTAATACTGCCTGGAGGGCTGCAGTGTTTCATTTCCTGAAGAAAGGCTTAGCCTGTGTTTGATTGAGGTCTCTTCCATTTCATCGAGCGGTGCTGTTTTTGTGGCCAGAGTGCTGTATCATGTATAAAGCAAAGACTGAGATAGGAACCGGTTTGATTGAGTGAATGATAAAATATGAAATCATTTGTGTCGTCATTGAGGTTGGTGGTCCATGGATGCTTTTCCTGCTGCTTCCAGTTGCATATGTCTAAAATCCCAATCTTTTCCGTTAATGAAAAATACATTGCTGGCTGCCCTATTTTGGGGAAGGAAGAAGAAGAAGAAGAAGAAGAAATAAAACCTGCTGTGCTTCCTGTCTTTGCTCATGGGTCTGTCCACCTGAAGTTTGGCTCAATCTCTCGCTGTGCCACTTGGAGATCAGTCATTTCTTTTATCTCTATAACGGAGACATGGTGACATTATTGCCTAGGATCAGTAAGCAAAATTTTTGTTGTGGCACTTCACTCAAAGCCTCGATGACTACAGTATGGTGTACACTTTCTTTACAAGTACACAATCATATTCATATTTATGCTTCTTGAATATGTCAAAGCTGTCCTTCATTCATCCGCAGTGTCCTCTTTATCCAGGACAGGGTCGCAATAGATCCCGAGCCTATCCCAGGAACACTAAACTTATTTTGTTACTTTCTCCTTGTAATATGTTGGAGATGCTGGTTTTGTAAACCTTGTTATTGAAAGGCTTTAAAGGTGTGTACCATCTTTAATAATCCACAGTCGGCAACTATTAAGTTGGCAATGTTTTCGTGTCTGTGTGAGCTTTACTAACTGACGTGCACTTTCACTGTGTGTGTGTGTGTGTGTGTGTGTGTGTGTGTGTGGGTGTGTGTGTTTGTTTATTGCAACCTTACATGTTCATGGATTCCTGAGGTAGATTTTAAATGATCATAAATGAACTGTTTTTCCATCTATTTTGCACTATGAGTCTGGTGACACTGATGATTTCCGAGTCATGTGACTTTGCTTTCATTTCAACTCTAAACATTGAGCAGATTTGTTAATCGCATGTATTTTGACAGATCGCTAATAGAAGTTTAGAATTCTATTCAACATACTTACCTTAAAATGAAAAGCTCTTTTGACTGTGAGCACCAGTTTCAGCTTTGGAACGTTTTTGTATTTGGCTTGTTTTTAGCTTTATGCTTGCTTTCTGTGTGAAGTAGAAAGTTGCTTGACTGAGACTAAGCTTATTTAGTTTGAAAGTGCCTGTAATTGCTGCGAATTGAGCCTGATCTTGACAATACACAGCATGTCTAGCAATTCATTTTCTACTAGAGAGAGGGAGGGCAAGGGAGGAGGGAAGGCTCCTTCTTAATAAAGACCTTGTCCTGTGAACTCTGGCCTTTTTTCTGGCCCTTTTTTCAGTCATGGTTCAGTGCGGTCCATCCAGGGCCTGATCCCATTTCTACTTCTTGGTGTGCTTCATTGCACACCCAAACCTAAACGAGGATTTGTTGCCTATTTACTTGCCCTTATTGCAATGGCTCTGTCTAGTTTTATAGGAGCTATTACTACAGATAGATTTGTTTTCGTGGGGCCTGATGACTCTACTAAGTTGTGTGTTTAGAAGACTGTTTGACACTGAAAAGTTCTTTAGTTTAAATATCAAATCAGCAGAGTAAGTGAGGCACAGGAGCCCATACTTTCGGAGCTAAATGGACTTTTGTTCAGGTTGAGCTTGCTGAGTATTTTGTCATCATTTGGAGGTTTGATCAGTATAGTGTTTTTTTTTTTTTTGCATTTAATTCTTTTTGGCTTGGTTTAGGTGTTACCCACTTTAAATGTACTTTTCAGAAGAAATTGTAGCTAAACAAAAGAAACAAATACTGTGCATTACTCTTGCCATTATTTGATCAATTATATATCTGCCCAGACAAACTTACAATGCAGTTAATGTTTTTGTTGTTCTTGAATTTGAGACTTTTTCAGACTCATTCCACTCCATGAAATACGCTCTGTGAGAGGCCATTAGTCTTATGATGTTTTAATCCATCTCAGAATGCACAACACGTCGAACCTTGAGACAGATTAGCTACAACAGCAGCAGACCACATCGGGTTCCACTCCCGACAGCCAAGAACAAGAATCTGAGGCTACATTGAACAAAAGCTCACCTAAACTGGACCTTGCTTGGTCTGATGAATCTGAATTTCACCTGCGATGTGCAGATGCTCAGAATTTGGTGTCAGTAGCATGAATGAATGTCAACAGTTCGGACTGGTGGTGGTGGCGTAATGGTGTGGGGAATGTTTTCTTAATACAGTTCGAGCATTGTTTGAATGCCTGAGCATATCTGAGTATTGTTGCTGACCACAGATCTGGACCCAGATGGGAATTGAACCCAGGCCACAGCAGTGAGAGTATTTTTAATTTTAAATAAAAATACTCATGCTACATCGTTAGTCTGCTTTAAGCTTCATACAATAAGAAGAGATTCTTTTAACTGAGCCAGTGGGCAGAAATATTGCCATTGATTTAAACGTCAAAAAGCTTCTTACTGACAGATGTTTAGTTTACATACAGTGATTTTGCTTAATGTATGAAAATTCCTCGCTTATCCAAAACATGCAATAGGATGCAAATCAGTTTTATTTGATAACTGACGTTTAAATAATTCATCCAAAAAAATTGTTGCTTATACCTTAAACCAAATGATCTGAATTCATCAAAATCCCAGCCACTGGCCAAATACTGTATCTTCCTCAGTGTTTATTCATCTGTTTCAGATTCTTTTATATCCCTTTTTGTTACGGTTTAATGTTTTCCCTGTCGCTGTAGCGTAAATCGAAAAATCTATTTTGGGCCAATTTAATAATTAAAGAAGTGGAATCACTGCGAGTTGAAGTAAATGGAATCGATAAAGATGGCAGTGTGCAAGCCAGATAGCACCTTTCCCCTTGAGTTTTTGATTAACACATCCAACAGTGGATTTGACAGCAATATAGCAGCACCAGGTGTGGGTGGATTCCCTCAGGCCCCCTTTTTTGTCTTTTCATAAACCTCTCTGGATCTGTTTGATTTTATTCCACAGACAAAAAAATATCCACGTACACTCACCCCCTGATGTAACGAGTACGACATCAAATGTACACACCATTAAAACGTGCATGTGTGTGTGTTTTTTTTTTGGTAACATTTGGAAATATTCTACCATTTTGAGTCTGGTTCCGAACAAGGTTTCTTCCTCATGTCATCTCAGGGAGTTTTTCCTGGAAACCATCGGGAGACTGAACGAGTAATCCCTGTTAAAATATCTAAACATTTACATATTCAAATTTTGAATGTAGGACTTAAATATACCTTCTGTATATCTGCTTTGGGACAATGGCCATTGTTAAAAGTGCTGTACAAATAAAATTGAATTGAATTGAATACAGCGTGCTAACACATCTCTTCCTGAGGCTATGAATTGATAGCCATATTACACACAGCCTCACTGCATAATGATGCACTGGATGCTCAAGCAATTAAAATACAGTGCAAACTGAAAGCCTTTTAGCGAGTGTCTCTTCTCATGATGTCTTACTCTGATTCAATTCTTATGTGGCGATTGCTGTTACTGTCTTTCCTTTAGATTGAGAAGATTCCGTCCTCAGCCCATTTCCATGTTTGGATTAATGATTCAGGTGTGTGCGAAGTACAGGAGTACAATACGCCTCATTGCTGCATATTGTCTTATTTACTCTTGATCGATCACTCAGCCCAGCCAGATTGGGTTGGCGGAGAAGACGAAGCCTTTGTGATTTATTCTAGGTGTTAAAAAATAATTTGTTTTAGATTGATTAACATTAATTAATGATGGTAATTATGCAGGATGAAAACAGATGTTCCTCTCTCTAAGACTAGACTTTAATTACCACTTCTTGTTTTGCCTAAAAATAACACAAACTTCTTAATAACAGTTAAGATCTTAAATAGCAGCCTGGATGTATGGCTAATTAATCACCTGTCTGGCAAGAAGAACAGTTTTCAAGTAAAATCTTTTGCGCTGTAATGGTGTCCTTCAATTTTAGTCACTTTATTCATTTAAAACCATCCTGAACATCCTCTCTATTCAGTACCAAAGCTATTCACTCCCTCACTGTTTTTTTTTTTCTTCTGTTGTTCTGAGATGTCCTCCAGCATGATTGCGTGTATTGGCCCCTTTTCCTCAGTGATCGCCTGTCATCACTAGCTGCCACTCATTCGCTCTTCTTGTCTGTCAGGCTGTGATATGGTAATTCACCCTGGCCGACTGCAGTAATGACTAGTCTGCCGGGTGTGATTAAGTGTTCCGTTCCTCCATGTGACCTAGTGAACCCAGACACACAGCTACCATGACCTGCACATGACAGCCTGAGGGTCCTGCCATTCCTCTGTCACTATTATCTCTTTTTCACTTCACTTTGAGAAGATATAGTCGGTGTGTGTGTGTGTGTGTGTGTGTGTGTGTGTGTGTCACACACACACACACACACACACACACATGTATTATTATGAAAGGTAATAATATATAATAATTATATTTTATATATAAGGAATAAAACATGAAGGGCCTGTTACTAGGATTTTCAAAGATGGGGTAGTGTAAATCCATTACCACCACAAAGTTAATAATTTTCCAATAACAGTATGTTTTATTCCTCTTATACTACAGCAATCCACCAGTGATTAGATTTTTTTTTTATTAATTAAAGAACGACAGTAGTATGAAAAATAGTCAAATATGTCAATTTGAAGACCTGGTAGGTGTTTTGTTCAATCAAGGACAATAGTGAACGATTACAGCAGCTATAAATAGTTCATTCACTAGTCTCTCTCTTTTTTTCTCTCCCTTGAAGTTATTAAAAAACACACATTTTGTTATGTTACTAAGAGCTGACACTGGAGACTCCTTCCATATGTCTCCTTACAGAAAACTTCACCGTATCAACGATTCCACATTTCTCTTTGTTAAATAACAACATATTTATTATTAGTTAATTATTAGTTATGTGTAGTATCAACTTGTATAAGTCCTGGGGAATTAGCAGTTGCTATAGAAACTATAAAGTATTAGAGCGAGCGCATAAATATAAACCTGTGATTTGTCTAGCAGCCGGAATTACTGTCCAAGCTGTCCTGCTGTTATATAAAATGAATTTAATCAACGCCTTCTGACCAAACAGAATCAAGAATTCAGTAGTTTTAAGTACACCAAACTCAAAGGCACTTTTTTCCGATTTAAGGCGACACTAACACTTATGTTAATATGTTGCGCCTCATTTNACTCCCCCACCTACAATCCCTGCCGGACCCGAGACTCAAACCCACAACCTTCAGGTTCACCTTCAGGTTACAAGTTCAACTCTCAGACCATTAGGCCACGACTGCCCCTCATTTATTAAGCTCGATATGAATGGATTTATTTGTAACTATTTTGTATGAGTGTTTATAGAAGAAATATGTTATTCATGAAAATACTGTAAATTTGGAAATATGTTCATATCCCACTCATGCTCTTGAGTGTCTGTAAATTTACGCATAAGAAGACTACCTAATGTAAACCTCAGCTTGATCGACATAAAATCATATAAACTGCATGGATTACTGCACTTTGGTTAAATCGCTCATTTTTTATTACACTTACAGCATTAAGCAGACGTCCTTATCCAGTCCTTTGTAATCTCTATCAAAACCACATCCTCGTGCCAGTTCACTAGGTCCGAGACTAAGAATGTCATCAAAGAGAACTTTATGAAAGCCAGCTGTTTGATATTATTGGCATTCATTAAAGAATATAAAAAAATAAAGAAAGTGAGCCAACACAAACCCATAAATTAAGACAAATAAAATGATTCAGTTATGACAAAAGAAATGGCGCCGTATAAACGGAGGATGAGACGGTCTGTCTGCACATAGCCATAAACTATAGACAAATGCCTCAGCTGATGGAAGATTTAGTGCTCACTTATTATTATTAATATTACATATTATTAAATATTTTTATTGGCATAGATGTGAGTCAGAATCTGGAATGCTATTTATGGGTGATCGACATATGCATGTGAATATGAACAAAATCAGTGTCTCCGAAATGTGTAAATTCAGAGGAAAATTTTTGCTTGATTTGGTTTATGCAAACATTTACAGACAACTTTAGTAAAAGATTGTGTGAGAATAAAATGTGTACAAATGGGTACAAATATTCTAACATGTAATGAATACACATCAGAGCTGGACAGAGTATAAATTCATTGCCTATCCTACCAAACACTGACCTGGAAACATAACTGGGTAAAAACTGGTATCTAATAAAATGTAATAATGTATGTTGAGCTAGTTAGCTATTTGAATGTATTAATACAGGTTATAGGATATGAATGGTTTGTTTTGGTACCCTCAACAAAAAGTCAGCAAGTTGTTAGCCAGTGTTTCAGCTATGAGCGTTGGTGTTCTGTCCTCGCATCACACGTTACTAGAGTCTGGCTAGTGTCTTTGTCTAGCATGTTTACCTGCGATGAGACTGCATGTTGTGCTAGCAGGAGCTAGCATCACTGTTTCCACATTAATGTGTGTTCCAGTAGTACGAGTAGTATGTGCTGTAGTAGATACATTAAAGTGTCACACCACATGTTTAAACATATATATATTTGGTATATGATATGATGTTTACTTGATATCACATGCATCCTGTGCGTTCTGGTGGAAAGAAGCTTTCTTCCGAAGGATGTTTTGCAGTGTTTTGTATTGTTTTGTTTTCTGACATTTTAACCCAATATGAGGCTATTTGTGAATTAAAAAGCATCGTTTAAACGTCCTTGCACATTCTGGGTGTGTTGTTCTTCCATACTCCCGTTTTAAAGCATGGATTATAAAGTTGCTTTGGCCAGTCTATATCAGCTGACAGGAAATGTCATGGTGGAGAAGGTTGATCCAGAATTTGATCTAGAGCAAATTTCTATCTTGTCCAATCCCACTCCTCTGCCCTCCCTCGTGGCCCCCTTTGTGGCTTAACTGCATGGATTTGCTGCTGGAGTTTGAACAGGTTTGAAATTAAAATGTATTGCTCATTCTCAATGTATTGATTCATACCTCGCTGTGTCAATATTAACTTCAGCTAGTTTTCCAATAAGAAATAAAGATCTGACAGTGGAGTCTCTCTCTCTCTCTCTCTCTCTCTCTCTCTCTCTCTCACGCATACACACGCACACATGCACACACAAACACACACTGTCTCAGTGTTACATGTTCATCAGTTCCTGTGCTGTGCTCAGAAGCTTGTATTTTAGTATAAGAGCCACATGTAAATAGTTCATACAATATTCTAAGATTTTAACCACTGCTTGAATAGATTTTAGAAATATTATGGCTTTCAGACACATTCTGTGAAAGCTTTTCTGCTGTTCCTCAGAACTCAAAGTACTCGAACTGATGTGAAGTGTTTTAGTTACAGAGTGCTGCAAATTAAAATAGGCTTCCATTGCAATCCTTTTATTAAATATCCATCTCCTTTGATTCTGTCTCTGTCCCCTCAGTGCAGCAGCCCTGTCAGCCTAATCCTCTCTCCTCTTCTCATTGTCAATACCCATCTAATTCTACTTTAACAACAGTAATTGGCTGATAGAGTCGAGCTATAGATTTGCTTTCCTGATGACTCCTTGACTTCTTTTTTCCATCGGTAATTCTAATAGAATTTCAAATCCTCGCCACTGTGATGGTGCCATGAGTAGGTCAAAAGTTATGTCAAGGTCCTATTGGAAACTTCGCATGTAACATCTTAATTTAGACTTGGCCACTCCCTCTCTCCCCTTTCCTGTTCTTCCCATCTCTTATTCCAGCCCTTCTTCAGCTAGTCCTGTATAAGCAATTGCGAGCAACCACTTGTCATGCTACAGCACTCATTCCATTATTACCAAATTCATTTAATTCAACCGACATTCAATTTTTTTGCATGTGAATTATTCGGCTAGAGCCATTATTGGAGCTGTTCCTGTCTGCAGCTGAAGGATTATAGATTTGATCCCCATACAGCTGGCACCTTCTGAGAGGGGACTGGGAGACTCATTTGTTTTTATTTATAGGCTTTTGAATTGAATTTCTGATCAATGACGGAGGACGGTTTGCTCTCGCGCGCTCCATTTCAAACTGAAAAGGGGAGGAGAGAGACAGAGAGAGAGAGAGAGAGAGAGACCAAGAAGACAGAATTGATTATATCTTTGTGCAGGAGGCTAGGTTTCGTAACTCAGCCGACACTCTGCTGTCCAAAAATAGCCGAACCACAGCTGGGCACGGGAGAAGTTACCTTGTGTAGAGAGTGAAGGGCGATCAGGGCTGTAACCTATAGAAGCTTTGTCCTTTGGGGAGCTGAGTTCACTGAATCATGCAAAAGCCCACTCACTAACAAAGTGGCTTTAAAATCATCGTTCTTCATTTTTAAGGTCATTTAATTTTCATCAATTAAAGGAGTTATTGAAACACTTCCAAATGCTTAGCACAGCACTTTATGTATTTAATTTCAGCCATATCTCTGTGTCCTCCATCTTTTCTTCTTCTTCTTCTTTTTTTTTTTTTTAAATCTAGCACAAGTTAAATTTCAACATGCAACTTGTCCCTTTTTTTATATTGAGTTGCTTTGTTCCTTTAATTTAACATTTAACTTGGGCAGGGATGGAAAATGCTTGAGTAAATGTATTAGTTTATAAGTATTATTTTTAGTATATATTACTTGAATTGAATTTGAACACTTGTACTCTTACTTAATTACATTTCCAGTAGGAA